>JAQGBT010005962.1:0-13371 GCA_034698585.1 Disparrhopalites patrizii
TCGGTAAACGAACGTTAGAGACCATTGAGGACAACTCTTTCGCTTTCAAATAACATTGTGTGCTTGTTCCTGGCATTCCTAGTCGGTACAGCTACAATATTGCTGTCCAAAATAACCTCGATCACCTTTAGTACGACGGAGTTCAGGCATTTAAAATCTTTTTATTATTTAACTTTTTATATACTTTTTTTATACATATAAGATGAGACAGTACAGGGAAGACCAGCCTATTGTGAACTGATTGTGTTCCTCGCCTCTTAATAAAATAAACTATTTTTATACCAAAGTGAGCGGCAGAAGCAATGTTCTTGCTAAAAAATTGTGAATTCCCAGCCTGGCCAAATGCAGTTGGTCCATGATGGGGAATAAAACATAAATGGTGCAACGCAGCGTCGAAATGTTCATCCTCCCCATTAGTTCTGGGTATATTAGTATCTTTTGAGCCTAATAACATTGGGAAACCTATTAAACACTACATTGTCGTTGGAAGAGGAGCACCATAGATAGACGTGAGGGTCGAAGCTGCCCTTGGTAAAAGAAAATCGATGTATGTTTGGTGCAAAATGACTTAACGTCGTTGGTTGAATTAGTGCTGCAAGTTTGTGATTTGTTTTGTTTTTGTAAACCCAAATTTTCACAAAATATGGAGTTTTGTTATTGTTTTTGTTGGTAACTCTGTTTTTTGCATGTTATTAAACGGAGCACAAAATACGATTTTGTTTTGTTTTTGTTAATTAACAAAATACAAAACAAAATCGCAACAAACTTAGAGCACTAGGTTGAATCACTATAGGAGATTAAATAAAGGAACCCGCCGACTTGATTTGATACTACACACGATTCACTATCATAATATTTATTTATTTTGTACACAAATACATACATAAATTACGTTGATCCTATTCCCGAGTGGGACAACAACTATACCGTCTATTATAATTAGTTCATAAGCAAGTCTCCGACATTATCCTTGAAACGCTGAAGAACCTTCCCAATGTGTATTTTGTATAGTGAAATGTACATAAAGAAGGTAACTGCAATAACTGCGATTCGAAGCAATTACTTTCATGTTCATTGTAACTTTTAACATTCTTCTCTGAGTTAATATTTTTTGTTCTCTCTTATTTTCAACTTTATACGTATATTATTTGTATTACAGATGCTACCACTCTAGTATAATATAATAGTAAGCACACATGAATGGATGTGACACGGTACTGCTTTTTCACGTACACATGTGGTAAAGGTAACATTTGCTTCTTTGGTATTTCTTTTACGTTCTAATTTAAAAATAAACCAGTTGTAATTATTTTTGAAAACAAGTTCTGTATTGCCAATTTTGCTGTTGCAATTTCGCTTCAAGTGAGCAATTGAAAACTCCAAATTATGACAAACAAGGAAGCACATATGTGTATCAGTGCAAAAGGAAAACTCTTCTACTTCGTTCAATTATTGATTGTTTCGCTCAATGTTTGCATATGCAAGGATTTTGCATTATACATTACACCACTAATGGGGGAAGCTGTATAAAAAATGTCTGTAACCGTCGCATTAGCAAGCACCCCCACGATGTGTTTACCTAAAAATATAGAAGCTTCACACTACAGAATTATAACACAGATCTACCAAACTACTCTCACGAATGTACATAACATACATAAAACATTGGATGAATACTGAAGAGTAACTATTCACGTACAAAGAGTATCTAGCACGAATTTACGCACACCACAGCACAGTGCGACTACGAACGAATAATCTGTATCAATCTGCTGGATGATAGTAAACAAGGTGGGTTCTGCTTTTCCGTTCATTAATTTGAACACTGTTATCTTTAGTACACTGAATAATTATATGCATGTTAGCGGATAACAAGAACCTAAATTGAGTAAATGAAGTCATTATAACAACTAACAACATCAAATAAAACTATTTAATTTACACACATGTACATGTAATTGAAGTTGTAATTAAAAGACAGTTTCAATACAAAGACAATACAACAAGCATAAATGACTACAACCATAATGTTTAGATGGAACTGTTGAGATAGCTCACATCTAAACACAACTTACATCTCCATTAAACTAACTGTAAACCAGCATACAAACCATACGATTACTGTTCACCAGTTACCGCACGTAATTGGCATTTTTCGAAAGTAAATTCCCAACGCGTAAAAAATTATAAAAAAAGTCGAAATTACACTGAATGAGTCTTAAGCACATGAACACATAATTAACTTTGACTACACAGTCTTTGGCTCTTGGTGTAGTTCTACACTAAATACATAACTTTTTGGTCTAGTAATTAAAAATTAAAATCCAGCGGCACAAGTAAGTCAATGCAATACTCGATTAAACGTAATAAAACTTATACCTAATTTTCGCCAAAATGCTATGACCAGTGTACACGTGAGCACACAAAGCGACAGTCAGGTGAGAATTAGCACACATTCCAGTAGAATTAACACAATATCAACCTGAAACGTGAATCCATGCTTATATTTGTTTAAAATTAAACAAACATTAATTAAACTACAGTCTATACATAAATATCATTTTGAGTGCTGTGTCGTTTTGATTGAAGACGTTACCTAGCACCTAATACCGGGATATATTAATAATTAATACCTTGGGCTCACATTATAACTGAAATAATTCTTACAATTAGCACCAGGGTACAAACAATGCGGCATGTGTTTTGCATCGTATTCAGGCTAAACTTTTAACACATAGCACCTGGCTTAAAATATATGTATATGCATTAATCTATACGGGAAAATATTTGCACACCTGATTTTCGCTAAAATGTCACTACAGATAATTAGCTACATTAGTTTGGTGTAAATATCTCGGTCGCTGGATTGAAGTACGTTTTTTTTTTCATATTCGTGGAAAGGAAGAGATTGGCTGTAAATACGCTGGGCCTGTGTCGGTCAATTTGCACTAAGTTCTACCCTGAAAAAAGAAGATTACAGCTGCTTTCCATAGAAAATAATTACAATCCGCTACCCTGCTTAAACATGCTTCCCTATTCCAATCTGAGTGCTTCTGAGTGTTTCAGACATCACCGGTCGCATCTGATCTCAATCCAGCAGACATATGTTTAATTATATGTCATAACCACTCCACATCTGAAAATATTAAAATAAAGCCACTTTACTGAAAAGCTGAAAAATCAACTGAAGTTAATTCAGAAATGTGAACTACATAAAAGTTCAATATAATTGTGAAAAATAATAATATGTCCATACCCTGGCTGAGGGCAAGTGTTGAGATTCTGGGAGAGCAGACGTTGATAGCACGGTTGATGAATCAGATGACCACACGGGGGTATGTATGATCCAACTCGAGCTGTGTGGATGTCCTTGTCGCAAACAATGCATGGTCGCCGAGAGACTCCTTCAATGCACTTCAATGAAAATATATTTGTGTAATATTTACTTACTATTTTTACCCACCTGCATATATTCAAAATTCAAACTGATGAGCATGCTGTATGTACTTTTACAAGCTCACTTTGTGATTGCCCAGACGATTTTTCGGGTAGCAAACATCGCATCTGGGACAATGAAAGAAATTTGCTGCGGGTCCCACGCGGCAAAGTCCGCATCCTTCGCAATGATACTGATGACGAAACTCGTCATTAAATAAGTTGCAGATACCGCAAAAGTACTGGACAAATAAACAAGGGCCAGTTATAACTACCAAACCGCATGACAAGTAGTAGAAACGGAATGCATACTCATATCCTAAGATTTAAAAAAGCCTTCAAGCCGCCACATAGCTAGAATAGTGTACTGCTCTCACATTAAAGAAAATAAATTTTGAGCTTGGAGCAACCAGTCATGACTATACACCTACAAGTTGCAAATCCTGATTAAGTACAAGTACAAATTGTACAAGCGAAAGTTTACCTTCCCAAAAGCATTGAGGCAGCTTCGACATTCCGGTGCCACAGGCTGTCGTTCCTGGCAAATCATGCACACAATTTCTTTCACTGCATATCGATCAAAATTGTGAGTATCCACATTCTCGTCATGACAAAAGCGGCAGGTGAACACCTGACCGCACGAATCTTGCGGGCACTAGAATATTAGCATAAACTCAAATTAGTACTTCAAACCCATCCACCACAAAATAAACATCACACAAACACAATTCATGTCTACAAGTGTACGAAAAAATAAGACGCACCACCAACTGACATTTCCTCCGGTAATGGGGACACCCCAAAGACTGCAAGAATGCATAAAACTCAACTATTAATGCTATCAGTAATTATTAATTATGCTGAATGATATTGTATGTACATTAGCACAACCACTAAGCCTCAATCAACTACGCTTCGTTGTTGTAATAAAGTGACTTACGCCAAGTGTGGGAACAGGCATGTTGATTCCACCGACGTACAAAGCACACAGTTCTCAAGCTATATTTAAAGAACAAAAAAAAACAGATTAGTGGTTGACTTTAAAGCAGCTGTGAATCAATGATGTATCCTTTTTTTAAACTATTAGTGGGGAGCCTGCTCGAGATAAAACGGTCAAGTCAGTCAAGTGTGTGCTACAGTCGACTTTCGTCTCGTAATTAAAGCATAAAACGCAAATTGATATCTTTTTGCTAATGCATTTTAAACCACCCAGAATAATAATATTGTATATGTATATACTACTTGAACAAGCACAAGTTCCAAAGACGATACAATCTCTACGAATACAAACATGTAACCGGAACGGTCATGGCGCTATTATGGCGTACCATGTTACATGATTTAATATACATATAAATGACTTACTTGCTACTTGAGTCTACGAATAATTAAATGCAGCAACCGGAAGTCGACTGAAAAGCTATGCCAGTGCCCAGAATTGTGAAGGAACCTATGAAAGCACAGAAAAGTGGAATAATAAACTTCACTTCAGTAGTTGTCCAAGTTAATAAAAACATCAATGTCACATTTAAGTCACAGTACAGTGGAATAATCATAAAAATCCATATTGCGTCTAACAAAGCTCCATGGCACACTCATCGTCGCCCGTATCGGGGTTTTTGAAAGTAGAGAAATGATTACGTAAAAGTACAAGGGACGATTAGGAAGGCTAATACGTCTACCAAAACTGCATACACATGCTCGGCAATTCACGCCAAAATGGATGTTCACTTGAGAGACCTTATGAAAAATTAAAATTCCAAAATGAAAACACACAAGACCTTCTGACCCACATATACCTGCGGAAGGGTCAATGTAGGTCAAATTTTTTGAATAAAAAACAACCCTTACAAAAGGGGCGGTAACGCCCACCTGATTCCAAGATTTTGGGGAAAGAGTGAAAATCTGAAAATATTGGTTTTGGAAGGATGATTTACAGGTAGACGAGAAAGAATTATGGTGACGAACCTGAGTTGCGTGTAATGAAGACGAAGAGGGAATTGGGACTCCAGAGCAGTGAGGAAGCACACCTTTTCCAGGGGACTCGAAACCAAATGGCCTTGATCCAAGTGAGCCAGTTGTTCCATGGGAAAAGCCTTTATTTGGGAGGAAGAGGGAAAAGAGGAAGGGAGAGAATAAGAGAAAGAGATGGAGGAAGTGATGAAGATTGAAGATGAAGGTCACTTCCACTTGCGCAATCCTCAGCCATTTGAAGCCTCCCGCATTTTCACACATCTTCCTCTTCTCCGCACTTCCCTCCCGGCCATTATCCCCGACAACCCAACTTTTACCCGTTTTTTTTATCCGTTTCCTTCCCTTCCTCATGCTTGGACCAAAACTCTAGCAAACTTTTTTCGGTAACTACTGATACCTACAAAAATGCCCAAATAAAAATGTCCGACGGGCCAAGGCCCACTGAATATTCCCGGGACATAGCCGTTCCAGTTTGACCTAGAAACCCCTTTCAACTTCACACTGTCCATGTCAAGTTTACTTTCAAGATTTGAAAAGAATTTATTTGCATTAGTCTCCAATAATTCCTTCGTCAATAGGTCCAAATGGAAGCTCCGGAGGTACACCTGAAATGACAGGGTGCCGTCAAAAAACTATCATGGGCAATGGCTGATGATTTAATTTTTTTTTCAAAATTTATGGTTAAGTACAGCAACAATTGCTTGTCCCTACCGTCCTGCCAGTATGCTCAAATGTTTATGGATATATTGTGTATGCGAAACATGAATAAGGAAATAATAATGAAGACATTTTTTTTTACAAAAGCCTTTACTTTTTGTCATTTTGAATAAGCAAAGATGCTCGAAGTGGGTCTTTACCGGAATAAATCCTCACTGCCGGCTCCTCTGCCGTAATTTCGACGTTTGGGGGTTTTGGTGACGGCAGTGGACCCCTTCCCCAAACTCCATTACGGCTTCACGGGAACAGATAATCATTCTCCTGATGCATCATATATGATATATGAACTTTTCCTCGTGGGGTCTTTTTTTTAAACTTGAAAATAGATTCTTTTTCTTTCCGCTATTCTCTTATAGAAAGTGATTGTTACACAAGTATAAAGCTACACCGAAATGTGTTTTCCCCCTATGCGTAGGTGAAGGGTATAGATGTGATTGGAAGATCGAAGTGGAATATTATTTCTTCTCAGTTATAGCTTATGGCTAGCATTCGCGCTATCCCAGGTAAACGTATCTTCAATACGCACTCTTTTCATGTTGATTTACCATCATCGAATAGTAACTCTTTCCATGTTGATTTACCACCATCGAACAGTATTAATCTTCTTTCAGTACCTTTCGTAGTACCAATACCCACATGCGCCCTTGGAACACCTTAAACGACGTAAATTCCAGAAACCGCTATCTCTTGTTACATACTATTTTCATTCATCGAAACGGAAGACGGGATGGATGGTTGTCATTAGTTTTTCATGATACTCCTTCCCCAGATGTAATTAAACTCTTCTCATCAGAATTATCTAGCCCTCGACAAGACTTACTCCTCTGGAAGCGGGGGTGGAGGCGTATAGTAGAAGTAGTAGGTAGAGGAAATGGAGCCTCAAGATAGGATGAATGATTGTGCATATTACAGATAAACTGTGATGACGTCGTGTAGGGCACAGGGAATGAGGAAGTATTACGTGAACTTGGGACAAGGATGAAAAATTCCTCTGCGTTGGTGATAGGAACCTTCAAAAGTACATCCGACGTTACTATTTTCATTTATACCAGATGACCGGGATTTACTTCCCTGTTCAGTTTGATGATTATAAAGGATGGGTTGCGGGTGGAGAGATTGATTAAAGTGTTAGGACTTGCGCGTGACGGGAAAGAACTACTGGTAAATGACAACAGACTGAGGAAGAGGAGTGGAAGAATTTGAAGTAAGGCTTTCTCATAGAGTTGGTACGATGGGGAACTGAACAACCAAAATGAGAAGATAAAGGGAACTCTTTTCTTTACTTATACTTTATTGAATAAGGGGTGAAAATCATGCTACTTTCTTTAATTTGAGGGACTGCTGATTAGCTGTGATAGGTGACACCCATGAGCATGTGTAACGTCTGCTACCTGCAACATAAACAACGCCGGAGTACGGCTCAGTACATGGAGAAAACATTAAAAAACTATAAAAACCATTCGAATCTCCTTTGACTATAATTATGAATAACATTGAATAACGGTTGCTTCGGGTTTTGTGTTTCAAGCTTACGAACAAAAAAACGTATGTTTAAGGAACGCTGCTAATTACAAATAAAGTCTGAAAAATATTATCTACCTCTTCCAGATTCCGAAATGATTTGACCAGTAATCCGAGGAAACTCACTGTAGCTGAAGCTTTGTATACTGGGTGAATCGGGAGTTTGAACTCAATTTTCTTACGAAATTGGATCCGTAGAGCAATTGGTAGCCTTCATTCGTCATTCAGTCCTCCGTAAGCAATGAATGCAGTCTGTAAATCGCCTCCAGGGAGCAATATCATTATCGCATTCATAACTGAACAAAACCTTCGTCAGAAGTGAAACTGATGCTTCAACGAAAGGTCAACAACCTATTCCTGAGTCGGTTGAGACTGCCAGGAGACAGGATGACAAACTGCAGGCCATAATCTTACCGACTCCTGGAAGCAATTACGGTCAGTCAGAAATGCATTTTGTCCAACCAAGAACCCGAGGAAGACCGTAAAAAATATGACGAACGTGACCAGCAATCGCGACTGCTATCTCTTGCCGGTGTGTATTACAACACCAATTGCAGGGGACCCACATTTCCAGTCGAATACGTTTGGTAAAACGAGTTGTACGTTGTACATAAAGGCACCACCAGCCAAGTACGGGATTTGCGTATGGATTTCTTGGTATTGACCATCATTTTACTTCCCAGAAATTATGTCTGTATTGTAAGGTAGTGAGATTTGTAAGAATGGGAAATTCATGCTTCTCTTGCACGTTTAAGGAAATCCGAAGTCTCTGTTGAATATTCCTGACGCGAAAAGTTCGCATATTAAAGCAAATGCTATCTCCGAACGTGAATTCCAAAAATTTTCGCTTCTGTCACAGCCGGGTGTAACTCAAGATCTACGTAAGGCTTGGGAAGAACGTCTCTTCGGAATGGGACTTGGAAGCCTTCGGGAAACAGAAAGGTCGGGTAGAAAGATCTTGAAACGGAAGAAGAGTGGTGGTTTGGTCTTGATAAGGAGTCCTAAAAGAGGATATCACAAAGAGTATGGCCGATATCGAGCGAGTGTTGAGGCCAACACAGCAGCGATACCACGAGGTCTTCCATGAGACACTCCGGAGAGGATGAAAGAACTGAGTCCAGTCAAGAGTGAGACCCACTCGCACTGCGCCACAGTGACTAATTCCCAACGGTCACTTTCTACAAGGACACAAGCCAGGTGGTTAGATCCAACCAAACTCCGCAAAGCTAGCCAATGCAGTCAAACCGGGCCACGGTTTGGATATGGTGTGAGGTGCCCTTCGTGACAACAGCTTGTCACAAAGTATATTAGTGTAAAGTGATTTTACAGGAGGTATTAGCAACAGCAATACACACAAAATCTACGCCGGTAAGTTATAGATACAGAATCCAATATGTAAGGCCCAGTAAAGACTGGAAAACACAAACTACCTGGCTGTAGTAATAAGCAGAGGAGTCTTGTACAAAACTTCCTCTTGTAAGGTAAGACATATATATCTTATACATGTGTGCATAAATATATATATCGCCTACGTCGTCACTCACGACTGTTCCGTCGGTGTATCGACAATTATGCTGGTATCAGAACTAGCAGCTCTGTGTATAGTTGACAATCAAATCTTACATTTTGAGTAAGCAATATCCCCTCGGGTCACGGGGGTACTTTACAAAGAATGACAGGAAAACCGGATATCCTACTTGGTAGCGATTGCCAAGGATTCCTAGGGTTTCGCTATTCAACTGAGCCAGGTAGAAGTCCCGATATTTTCAGGCCCTCCTTCTCTGACAGCTCGTCAGCGGCCCTGAAAATTACAAAGTATTGGTCTCCTCGACGCGTCCACACAGGGTCTGTGTACCCCTGATACACAGAAATACGGAATCCTTGGGAATCCCCAAAAAGTAAATGGTTGGCTATCTTCTCTATAGGTGTTGTTGAAGTAGTAAAGATCTTCAGTGTACACTGTGAGGTTGACAATTAATACAACGACCACCAGCGCAGCAACCGAGCCACGGTTTGCTCTTACATATTATAATAATATATAAAATTAATATATTATGTGAACGTGGAATGGAAACTTCCTTCTTTATAACAAGCGCACCAAGAGTCACTCGGTGGCTTTTCCTCTCTTGCTCTTTTCTGGGTGACTTCTTTCTCCTTAGTAAGGTGATGAGACTTGAGATTTCTCTTTTGTTTCCATTTGTACATTGGACATTTACATGTATTCTCTATTTAATACATGGATTCCTAGGCAATGAATCGTCCTCCACTCTCCAAATGATGCATGAATTTTCGATTTCAATCAACTTGCCTACGCTTAACATTTCTTGTGATACGATTATAAAGTTAGATTATAATAGGTAGGTTGTAAATAAGGACCATTTTTCGCTCCGTATATACGCTTGAATCTCTTGTGATACGATTATAAAGTTAGTTTATAATAGGTAGGTTGTAAATAAGGACCATTTTTCGCTCAGTATATACGCCTGAATCTGAGATGGGATGTACTACATAGAGCGGTGAAACCAAGTATACTGCGCCTTTGTGCGGGGTGAAATCGCTCAGGCCAGAAGGCCAAAACCAGCTTTTCTCTTTAAAATAAACAACCTCCACAAACGAGCAAGCTCCACAGCCCTTTCTTACACGTAAAAATTCCCGTCCTAGCGTGGTTGGCGCGTTTACATATCTTCAGATTGGCATTTTCACTTCGTTCTCTCCAAAACCCAATAATGGAAAATAATTTTCCGAATATCCCCAACACTGAACAAACACTTTCACTGGTTAAAATTAGTCCTCTCCTCGCTGTCGGTTTTGTTAAAGTTCATAAAAAATGTTTTTCTTTGTTGCTATTGTATCGCAGACAGCTAATTCCTATCACTTGCAATTATTTCTTCAGCCTCCTGCAATTCCTGCTCATCTTGGTAACGAAAATATTGCTGCTGCCTCGCTAGCACAGATATCCTGGGTGAAAACTGCTTTTACACCAAGAGCTGGCAAAATACAGAATCAAGCAACGCCTGTTACGTAACGGGCGATAGAATAGAAGGC
This sequence comes from Disparrhopalites patrizii, assembly GCA_034698585.1. NCBI lineage: Eukaryota > Metazoa > Arthropoda > Collembola > Symphypleona > Sminthuridae > Disparrhopalites > Disparrhopalites patrizii. The sequence continues at coordinate 10,693 of JAQGBT010005962.1, forward strand.
ACAAAAAGCTCCCGTAGGAGATTTAGAAAGTGAATGGATAGGCGTGTATAACATGGGTGTTAACATTTGTCGATTAAACAAGTAGGCAAGGCTGTTGTAGAAGTACGTGGTTACTTCATAGAAAATCGCTGTTGATTCTGCCTTTCAAAAGCTCAAAGCTTATCCTTTCTCAGCATATATGCGGTGGTATTCAATTTCTCCGAAATCTTATAATTTCTCATATATAAGGCAACTTCAACCAAACGAGACGTTGTTACATTTACGGAGAGGCGTGCTTTTCGTACAGATTTTAACTACATTATTTTCACAACAAACTAATTGTGTAAAAAACGAAATAACATAGCGACAGATTCATAACGAAGGTTTTAAGTTTCTCACCACCACAAAAACAAACAACGCTCTCTTTACACATGGTAGCTCGCACTAGTAAGGCACCCAACGTGATACTTCAGATTTTAGTAAGGAATCCCAAGCCAAAAAATTTTCAAATACTATTTGGCTGCGGTGGCCACGACAAGTGTGCCATGGTTATTAGTGATACTGGCAAAACAAGAATAAACCCGATTCGGGTTGGTACAAGCGTTGATACATAATTTGTTACTTGTGCTCCGACGGTGTAAGAATAGTTACTAGTTGCGTCACTCAACTAAATTTTCACGAAAACACCAATACATAAGACACCGTCACATATAACGATATAACCGTAACTCACATTTAGCTTTCACATTTTCAAGCATTTTTCAGATACCATGCTATTAGCGTGTGCCCTTTACAACTTTGCTTACACTAACTTTTACACCTCATTTGTACATTGGATTTCAAAGATAGGAATGAATAATAATTTACATCCCACGTATTCCTTACTAATTTCAATACTTGCTCTTGCGAAAAGGCCGGAAGATACAGGGAAAATGATTGTGGTGTGTTTAATGAGAGCGGCAATATTTACGGAATTAGTGAACACAAATGACACTGAGAGAAGGTGGGAATGAGATCAGAAATCCAAAATATCAAAAACGGAAGGAGATGGAATGAAGGAGCACAGAAAGTTACGATAGGTATTAAGTAGGATTGAGTACGGGGACGCAAGCGGAGAAAAGTGATGACTGATATACATAGATAAAAGAAACGGCGAAACTGAAGATAGCTTTGACGGAAGTTGGGTTTCGTTTTTTAAAACATGGTTGCTGCTGACGCATAAAAAATCCGGTGTTAGTTCTTCTAATGCTGTAGCTATCGTAATTTTGTACCGAAGTGTAGACTTGCAAATCCGACCCACCCACATGTAAGAATCCTCACAGATAGTAAAGGTATACCCACAATGAAAGAAAAAGGCCTTGGTTTGGTCGGAGGGATTCAAGAAGGCATTTCAAGCGAAGGGGGTTGTATTTGTATGAAACGACGGGATGAACTAATCCTGCGTTCTAAAAGGATGCGTGTGGTTGAATAATAGGCTCCTTCAGCAGTAGGAAACAAGTCGATGTAGAGTGAGGGCAATGGAGAGTTATCGTTGTTTTGGTGGACAATTTGCAACTGGACATAACTTCAATTACTTCTGTACAATCCGCTTTCCCAATTCAACTAATTCTTCCCTCTCTCATAACCCCAAACTTCCTTATTCGGACTTATTCCCCTGATCCATGCTCTCGCTTGTTTCAACAATTTCTCATTCCTAACCTAAATCGGGAAAGAGGATAAAAAACAACTGCATTTACACATAATATATTAACTTTAATTGAGTTGCAAATGGGGTAGTAACAACTTTATAAGCGCGCATTCTCAACGCTCAGAGATTAAACGAATTGACCCAAGTCTTGTGGCAAGATGCCCGTGACGACTAAATCACGATTTGTTAACATGTGTAATACCAAACTGAAGAGTCGACTGTCAGTACTTTGTCTGTCGCTTTTCCCTTTAATAACATAAGCAAGAAGCGAACTTCAAATCACCTCGGCCGTTACGCCTCTGAAAATTCCGCTCGGTGATGATTACTTTACCCAAACCCAACCTCAAGAAGCACGTATCAGCCAAACCAGAAGATAATTTGTTACAGGCTCTATCGACCAACACGTTTTGTTCTAAACCAATACTGAACGTACAACCTTCACAACCAGTAACTAATAACGATTTCGTACACAATCGTAAGTTTCCATAAAAATTAAGAGCTCCATAATTCAGCCTTCATGAATTCTGATAAATCCACTGCTCGATCACAGGCGTACCAGCATTTTAATTATATCTCCAGCGTTCATGTACTAACAATGTACTAACTGATAACTCTGTAGTATTTCTTCACACCATGCCTTCTTGTCGAGTACATATCCTAAACTTTGTGTCTCATGTCATGTCCAAGTTGCCCCTTCCCCACTTTTAACGCAAAATTTTAAGCGCGTTCGAGAGTATAAAAGTCCTGCTGGAATATTCATATAATTTATTATCCAGATAAAAGGAATGTTAAAGGCTAAAAGAACGTACATCTTATTAGACAATATTACAATTAATGCTGAAGATGTTGCCTGCAAGTATGTGTGTACACATAGAAAGTACTTTACTAATTGAATTTCACTGAAAAAATTTACAGGGTAACGGTTAATATTGTGGCCACTTTTTTGCAACGTTTTTTTCAATTTTTTTTTGCTTCCGCTGTGGACTGTGGTTTAAGTAAAGAATTCTGAAGAA
>JAQGBT010005963.1:0-13371 GCA_034698585.1 Disparrhopalites patrizii
TTTAATTCTGACTTTCTTTCTCTCCAATTTTCTCTCTTTAATTCTGACTTTCTTTCTCTCCAATTTTCTCTCTTTAAGGCTGGCTTTCTTTTCTCTAAACTCTCTTTGATTCTGACTTTCTCTTCTCTGATTTTGTCCCTTTAATGCTAGCTTTCTTTTCTCTCCAATTTTCTCTCTTTCCGGCTGGCTGTATTTCTCTCCAATTTTCTCTCTTGAAGGCTGACTTTATTTTCTCTGATTTTGTCTCAATTCTCTCTTTATTTAATGCTGACTTAATTTTCTTACGTTCTCTCTTTCTCCTACTTTCCCCTTTCTCACTGCCTTGTTCTCTCTGATTTCATCTTTTTTACTTTCTCTCTTTTTTACTTTTTACTTTCTCTCCCTCTCCCTGATTCTATTTATTTCCGATTTTACCCTACTTTCTGACTGACTTTCGCCATCTTTGTCTTTCTAGTTATTCTTCCCAAACTCTTTGACTCGCTGTTGCTCTTACTATTTGTAACTTTCTTTGCTTTTTCTGACTATTTCCGACTTTCCCCCTCTATCACTAACTTTCTCTCTCCTTCTCTTACTTCCTCCCTAGCTCTCTGACTTTCCCCGGTCTTCTCTCTCTCTTTCACTGACTTTCTCCAACTCTCTAACTTTGTCCCTCTCAGGGACTTTCTCCGACCTTGTCTCTTTTCTCCTGCCTTTCCCCGTATTTTCCTCTGACGTTCCCTCCCAGCCACTCCTCTCCCTAATTTCTGTCTCTGTCTCCCCGGCATTATTCCTCCTTCCCTATCTCAGCCTTTCCCTCCTAATATCCAAAGTGTATGCGAAGATGTCAGAAAAGTATGTTGGAGGACGATGATCCAGGGGAAGATGGTTTGGAGAGAGGGAGAATGAGAGTGAGTGAATGGCGGTAGCAAAGTCTCAGGAAGTAGTGGTTCGGGGTAAGTTGAATAGGATTTGTAAATGACTCTTAAAGCCTCTCGTTGAATGGGATATTTGGGATGGAGAGTAAAAAAAAAAGAGGTGAGGTGGGATTATTATTGCACTTCCACACATCCACTCTCCCTCCAGCATACCCCAACATACATGCACATCCACTCCCACAAAATGAAGAGAGACTTCCCCCCAACTAAAACCGAGTGATGGACGGGAGGAATGAGAGTGAGAGGAAACTTTCATTAGTCACTTTGTTTGTATGCATGAATTCTGCTCTGACTGACTGAGTGTGGGAGAGAGGCAGAAGGAGAGAAAGAGAAGGAGAGGGAATGTAGAGGAAAGTATTAGATCCATTTGGAAACAAATCAAGAAAGGCATAGAAGAATATAGACACGGCGAAGGAGACATGAGAATACAGAGACAGACAAATCGGCATCAAACAAAGCCCGAAAGAAAACAAATACATCCATCTCCCAAAAGATTGTGCATAGGATTAAACAGGCAAAACAAGGAGAGGATATTCTTTCAACAACCCACTGTAAAATTAGTATCAGTCACTATATGTTCAGTGAGGAGAAAAACTTTTGGAAAGAGACAAAATCCGGAGAAGCATACACCATTACATGGATTTTACGATAAGATTATATAGTAGAACGACGGAAAATGTGGGGATATTGAACAAAATTGTGGGAACTCAAAACGAGTTGAAACCAAAAAAAATTAAAAGTAGGTCAAAGAAGAAAAGTGGGAGGGGAGAGGAGAGAAAGGTGAAAGAAGGACATGTAAGAGGGGGAGATAAGCGGAATGAGCAGTCCTATTGAGATTCTTGAATGACGGCATTTTTTTAGGCTCACGATCCCAGGCTTGTGTTTCAGGCCCAGACAGCCATGATACCATTATGCAGAGGGAAAGAGCAGGAAAGAGAGACAGAAAGAGAGAGAGAAAGAGGGAGAAAGAGAGAGAACGAGAGGGAAAGAGAGAGAAAGAGAGAGAAAGAGAGAGAAAGAGAGAAAGAGAGAGAAAGAGAGACAAAGAGAGACAAAGAGAGACAAAGAGAGAGAGAAAGAGAGAGAGCAAGAGAGAGAGCAAGGGAGAGAGCAAGGGAGAGAGAAAGAGAGAGAAAGAGAGAGAAAGTGAGAGAAAGTGAGAGAAAGTGAGAGAAAGAGAGAGAAAGAGGGAGAAAGAGAGAGAAAGAGACTCCTCGGAATAACTGTGAAAGTGACGGGCGAGAGCTGGAAGAGTGAATATGAAAAGGGAAAAATGAATCCCTTGCAGAAAGAAGGGTACGCAGGAAGCTTTGGGTACAATGGTAAAAGCCAATGAAGAGTCACAAAGGCACATGAGAGCTTCAAAAGTGTCTCTCTCTCTCTATCTCTCGCTCCCTTTCTGTCTTTCATTCCTCATTTCTCTCATGTCTCCTGCACAGGGATATTTCCCACACAAAAGGGACATATTAGTAGTACCAATTCTATTTACCAGGGATTGGTAGTAGCTTCCCATTTTACCCCGAAAAACGAAGGGAAAAGAAACAAATGCGGACAGAAAGATAAAAAAGGCTAAGTGCTTGTTATTGCTAAGGAATGGCTTGTACAATGACCCACTCCCGTGCATGTGTGTGATATTCTGGAGATGAAGAGGATCCAAAAGCTTCGTGGTTTCATTAAGTCTTAGCCACACAGTCCGTTTTTTGGTACATAAATAGAAATTCTCCTTCTCTGTCGTCCCCTTTTTTCTCTTCAAGCCCTATCCAAGGCTTGTTTGTGGGGAACATGCTCTAAATTACTGTTTGCTCAAGAAGATTTCCTCCTTTTATCCCTTTAGTCCAGAAAACGCTCCTCCCTCCCTCTCCTCCCAAAAAAATCTTCTTCCGTTGTTTTAAAGGATTGTCCAATCCTAAGCTAATTGCAAATTATTACTATCTCCTTGTGTGCTAATTTGTTTGGACACCCACTCCCGGACATGAGCAGTGGGATGGAAGGAAATAGGATCAAGAGGGAAGAGATCAGACCAAGTGATAGGGAAGGAAATGGAAGTTAAAGGCAGGGAAAGGATTTGCAAGACGAGAGATACGTCGGAGGAACAACAACAACAAAAATCCCGACAAATGGAAAAGGGGAAGCTTGTGTTTTTTTTACAACATTTAGGATTACCACAAATACAAACATAGCCGGTGGAATGAGGGGGAAATAGGCAGGCAAGAGAGATATAAGACAAGGGTTTGGGGAAGAGAGGGTGAGGGAATTTCTATAACATGGTCAGGAATATCTATAAAAAGCTCGATGGAAACAGCTACAGACAGTTTAGAAAAGAATATAAGCAAAGGGACCTGAAATACGGAGGGATAAAAAGAGAGTTTTACCGACCACCAAATATAGAACCAAATCCACCAAATAGTATGTTGAATAAGTATTACGATTACTTGGGCGAGTGTGAGGGGAAGGGGATGGTGGAATTTCCCAGAAATGACCCACTATAGGGTCAATTCCAAGGTTGATTGACAGCTACGTCAATGTATGTACTTCCACAACATAAAAGCAAAAGTGGGGAAACCATACTGTATATATACGCGAACGTAAAAACCAAAGAGGGACAGGCAGTTGGGAATGGCAAAAAAAAAGAAGAGGAATCCCCTCAGAAACCAGGGTAAGTATGGAAGTAGGAGAGAACACGGTGGGAGAATGAAAGGGAAATCTAACAGGATTCTAAGGGAGAGAGAATAAACCAGTGACACATCAAATATGCACTAATGATCATGGAGGAGCTGGACGAGTTAGAATTGGAAGAATGGGAGACATCTTTGGTTAAACACAGCCATACAAACATTTCAACTTGGTCAAAACAAGAGATTACCCGGGGAAGTTAAACAGAGGCGGGTGGAGAAAGTTGGAAGAAGAGCAGGAATGGAAGTCAGAGCGACACGGTCAGAGTCAATTGGAAAGAGAATGTCCAAGAGAAATCTCCAAAAAATCAAAAAGACGACATGATGAGGGAAGTCTGACCACAGCACAGCAAGGCAATTAAGAAAATCCATAGTTAGAAAGACAAGGAGAAAGCCAAGGAGAAATACAGAGAGAAAGTCCGAGAGAAAGTCCGAGCGAAGGTCAAAGAAAAAGAAAAAGCCGAAGAAAAATACAGAGAGAAAGCCGAAGAGAAATACCGAGATGAAGCGCAAAAAGAATACTGCAAAAAGGCGGAAAAGGTTTACAGATGGAAAATCCAAGAGAAATACAATGGCAAAGCGGAAGAGATTTATAGAGAGAAAGTCGAAGAGAAATACAGAGAGAAAATCGAAAAGAAACACAATGAAATAGCGAAAGAGATTTACAGAGAGAAAATCGAAGAGAAATACGGAGAGAAAGTCGAAGAGAAATGCGGAGAGAAAGTCGACGAGAAATACGGAGAGAAAGTCGAAGAGAAATACGGAGAGAAAGTCGAAGAGAAATACAGAGAGAAAGCAAAAACAAGTGGATAAAATGCTGAAAACAAGTAGGGAGAAAGAAAAACCAAAATAATAGAAAGAAAGCAAAAAAAAAAACAGAAAGAAATTCAAAGATAAACGGAGAGATAGCCAAGTGGACATCATAGATATAAAGTCAATAAGAAGCATACGGGAAAAACCACAAAGAATGATAGAGAAAGCAGGAGCACACAGAGCCAAGAAAACGAATGAGAAACGTGCAGAAAAATTCCGAGACTGATGGAAAAAGCCAAAGATGGGCAGTTTGAAAAGTCGAAAGGGAGGCAAATGCAGAGTAGATAGATGAAAAGGGATGGATATTGAATGGAAACAATTTTTTTCTGAAAGTGTATAGTATCAAGAGGAATTTTGAGTGAGGGAAACTGGAGGAGGAAAGTATTGAGGAATCATATAGAATGGAGAAAATGTAGACATAAACCAGCCATTTTGGTGTCACACAAATTGCCCTTTTATCGTTGATTGCATTCATCATTAATCCTCATTGCCTCCACCATGGAATTGACTTCCTCCTCATTTTTCTTTCTGTCCCACACTACTCACACACTCATAAACTCTCCCTTTCTTTCCCACACTGATCCACTCGTAATAAAAAGGCCCGCCGAGGAGGATAGCAAATATTTACCAAATAGAAACGCTACTAATGGTAGAAGTAGAAATCCTCAATCCTCATACCGTATACAATGTTCTTATTTGTCATCTCAATGTTGTATTTACACCCGTAATGCGTCGTGACAATGGTAAACCCCAAGCCCCTTTTTTCCTTCTGATGTGGTCTTTCTCTCATTTCTCCTTCTCAGGCTTCTATCCTTTCCACACACTTTCTCTTTCACACACATAAAAACTCTCCTCTTGTGTTTCGTTCTAAGTCAGACACACGCTTTCCTTTTTTTTCTCCGTCTCTCTCTTTCTTTCTCTTTGTGCCTAAAAGTTGGTTAAAAGGATAAAAGCAATTATTATGAACAGCGCAAAAACCTGCATGCCTATTAATTCCTTCTGTTCTGTTCCTTTTAAAAGGAGATAAACCCTTTAATCACACGTACGTATCTCGGTATACATATGTTTTGTGTACAACAAAAACCTTCAACAAAAGTGGTTAGAAGAGGAAGGAAAGAATAAAAACAACTTTTTTTGTTCTTTTTACATCATTCCACTATTTGTGTGGGTTTGATTTTTTCTAGACATTGGCAGAGCAAACAAGCCTTTATACTACACCAGGCCTCTAATCATGTTCTCATAATGTGCACATGTTCCTTTGGCTGTTATCGCTTTGTTGTATAAAATTTATGGTCTTTATACATCCACGTTGATTGCTAGTGAAAGTTTTTTTTTTATTTTCTCTCCAAGTCCCTACAAAAACATCCAACTTGCAAAAGAGAAGAAAAAGCTAGACTCAAAAAAAAAAAAAAAGGTGGGGAAATAGTAGATATACGAGAGTTCCATACTGTGTTTTGGTGGATAGATGAGGAGAAAATCGGCAAAATGAAATCTGGAGGTACAAAGAGAGAAAGAAATGGATGTGTCGAAGAGGATACTTTGGACTTCAGGGTAGAGCCAACCGGGAGGCAAACGAATCAGGGAGAAAGTGGAAACTGGGAGACGTGCGGAACGAAAGAGTTGAGAAGTGGCCATGACTATACCAAATAAATACTGGAAGCACGAAATAGAAATCAAAAAAAGGAGACAGCAAGGAATAGCAGGGCAAAAATTTGTACATAAGGAAAAGAACGTTTAATGGGGAAGAGCAAGTAGTGGGCACATTGACAAACGGGGAATCCATGGATATATCTACAACAAACGGACAGCAATAAAGAGGAAGAGAATAGATGTATGTATATGTACAAACATCCGGAAAACCATGTATTCAAAACAATGCTGAAGATGTAACTACACAAACGAGAGAAATCAGAGAGGATAATATAGAAAGTCGAAGAAAATGAGGAAGTTTATAGAAACAAAATAAGGCCACTCAAAATCCAAAGTAAAATGCGAAACAAAATTTAAATGAAATGTCAGAGATATTGAAAGTAAAGAGGGAGAAGTCAAAGCAAATGAAGAGAAAGGCAAAGAAAAGCAAGCCAAAGCAAAACAGAAGGAAAAGCACGTTAAAAAGGCGGATGAAAGTCTCCAAGAAAGAGAAAGTCAAAGAGAACAAAGAAAAATCAGATATAACAAAAAGAAGGTTCAAGATAACCATGAATTTCAAGACAACAAAGAGAAAGTCTAAGATAACGAAGAGAAAGTAAGTTCAAGACAGAAGAGAAAGTCAAACATGGCAAAGCGAAACTTCAAGATAAGGGAGAGAAAATACGAGGGAGAGAAAATCTGAAATAGGAAAAAAGTCACATGGCAAAGAGAGAAAGTGAAAGACAACGAAGAGAAAATCTAAAATTGCAAACACAGTCAAAGATAACAAAGGAAAGTTTAGAATAACAAAACGAAATTCATAGGTGGCAAAGAGAAAATCGAAGATAACAAAAGGAAATTAAATACAACAAAGGTGGAGTCAATGATAATGAAATGAAATAAGAAAAAAAGAATCAAAGATAACATCAGTTAAAACTGGAACAAAGCCAAGAAAAGTCAATAATGATCCAGTTTTAAAATCAGTGAAAACTAAAATACATACGGATGTGAAAGTTTAATAAGGAAAACTCAAGAACAGGAAGTGAAAAAGTCACGGAGATAGAGAAAAGAGCAGAAAAAGAGAGAAAGGAAAAGCGGGATGGAGAAAGCAGATGTAAAATGCCTACTTGGCTCGATCTGTGCTTTGTTGAAGCCGTAATTTCCAGGAAACGCCTCCTCTTGTTTTTTCTCCCTCTCCTTCCTTTATATCATGACTGACTTTTTATGTGCGAACAAGAGTACGGGGACGTGCTGTAATGCTCCAAGGTTATTCGGTAATTATACATAGTTTGTTCAACGTACAGTCACTCCCACCGTCCATGTTTCCCCTCAAACCTGTTTATCTGTGCATTTCTCCATGATGACTCTCCCTTAATCCAAAGGCTGTATACGGGAAAGTTTCTACGCCAACAATATTGCTTTGTATGTACGTCAAGGAGAAAATGTGTGTGTGTGACACTGTATTTTATAGTACCATTGGAACACATTTAGTAGTACATATAGGGATATATGTATATACAGGGGAATGAAGTGCTTCCTTCTGCTTCTGGCATCAATTTCCCCTCCTATACAGATGTCGACGTGGTGTACGTGGACGTTGGCACTCTTCGGGTTTGAATTTGACTCTTTTCTCCCTCTCTCCCTCACTTATTGCCCTCTTCTCACCATTCCTTCTCGCCTTCCACATTATTGCCAGTGAATTAAGGGTCTCTTGTCAGGTTTTCGATGAACTTGAGGTACTATTTTGATATTTCATTTCCCCCTATCTTTTGTCTTTCACTTTCTCTCTTTATCTCTCTACATTTTCCCTCCTGCCAGAACGGCGTACTGCCTAAAAAAAAACACTTTTCTCCTTTCTCTTGTCCTTGTATGATTGAATGGATTCTCTCCAGAGGAATGTTACAAGAAAAATATTTAACTGGAATGCAATAATTTATTAAATTGTTTTCCTCGTAGAGGAAATTCCAGCAAAAATGTTTCACATACTGGATATCCTTTCTTTGTATCTCTTTTCTACCTTTTACCCCTTTTATACGTATCTCATACCTATTCTTCAACTTTCTCCATGGAGATCTATTTCCATGTCTTGGCAAGCACAACTTTGCTACGGAAAAAACAAATTCAGTATCCAGAGACAAAAATGCTTTTTTCTTGCTACTCTAAAATTTTTTGCTCGATATTTTTGAGGAAGTTGAACAAGGAGAATGAAGAGAGGAGGAGATGTAAGAGGAGGGGGATGGGGGAGATGTGAGAGAACCCAACGAGGATGACATATGAGTCTCATCTTCAATTCGAGGGCTTTTACCTTCCCCAAAGTGTTCAAGTATATATTTTTTGCCTACCTAGGACATTTATGTATATTTTGTCTATATATTATGTATAAGTTTTTTCCTGTGTTTACTTATAGGACTTGATAGTATTCACCTGGAAAGGATAGCGAGATTTTAATAGGGAGACTGCATATATTTGGATGTATGAAAAAATCAACAACGTAAGATGCAATGTTAGAAGTGACGCTTACGACGCAGAAATATTAGAGACGAAGAATTCCACGTGCGAGTGAGGGGACAAAAGGTTTTTATTTTCCATCAAACTTTCATGGACACTCTTTTCCCTTCGTCCTCGTAATGCATGAGGAGACTAGGAGATTCATTAAACTCAGCGTGAGCAAAAAAAAAAAGGACAAGCCACGCATGAGACAAAAGTGGAGGAACAGCTAAGACCAAAAAAGCAAGTGTGATGGATAAACTGCTAGGATATAAAAGGGGAGGAGAACTATGATGCAAGAAGAGTGTTGGAAGGAAAGAGAAAGTGTATATAGATGAAGATCCCAAAAAGAAAGGAAAGCAATGAAAAAAGAGAATGATTAGGCTTGACACTGCAGAAAGAAAAATGAGGCTTTGTTTTACGGGAAATATAGGATTATAAAGGAGAGCAAGACGAGTGACGTGAAAGAGCAAAGAAGTAGTGGGTTGAGTGACAAAGGAGGAAGAGAGAGATGAACAGTGGAATTATCCCAAAAAACACCGAAAAAAATTGAAGAAATTGTAAGACCGCTGGGATATCTGGGAAAGAAGAAAAAGACACTAAATTGCAGATAATGCTAAAACAAAGGGAAGAGCTATAAAAACACAGGGAGGTGGAGGTGAAGAAAAAGAGAGCTTTGGATATACCAAATACATATCCTCAAAGAAAAGGTTACAGAAAAAAGCGTCAGTTTGTAACATACACCGAAATTTTAACTGCACAAAAAAGGGAAACCCGGATTAAGAACAAGGATAAAACGAATGACAAAGCTAGAAAGTAGATGAAGCCGAAAGCTGGAATAAAAAGGTGATGCCTGAGGAAGAGCGGAAGAAAGAGAAAGTTTTTGAAAGTGAAAATCTGAGAAAGAGAAAGCGCTGCAGAAGACGACAAAGAAGCCTGCGAAGCCGGGAGAAGAAGGAAGTTTGAGATAGAGAAATCCTGACAAATCAGCAAAAAGCAATTTTTAGAATGCTTAAGCTGGAGAAAGACAGGAGAGAGAAAGTCAGAGGGGCACAAAAGAGGAACCCGGAGAAAAAAGAAAGAAAGTCAGAGGAAAAACAGAAAAGCGAAGAAAAATAATGAGAAAGCCAGGGAAAAAATAACGAGAAAGCCAGGGAAAAAATAACGAGAAAGCCAGGGAAAAAATTATGAGAAAGCCAGAGGAAAAATGAAGACAAAACCGCAGAAAGATAATAAAGAGAAAGCCACAGAAAGAGAGTAAAGAGAAAATCACAGAAAGAGCGGACAGAGAAATCCAACGAAAAAAAAACATCCAAAGAAAACAGAAAACAAAACAAAAGCCAAAGGAAAAAGAAAGAGGAAGCCAGCGAAGAAAAAAGGACAGTGCAATCAAAATAATTTAAAGCCAACAAAGCCAGGAATGAGTAAAAGCTTGAGATGCAGAGCAAAAAACAGAAAATCTAAAAAGAAAGTTAAGGCAAATGGAATATGTGAAAAACCGAAAAAACGAAGAAATCCTGAAGAAAAAAAAGAAAACTCTGAGAAGCGGAAAAAAAGAAAATGTGTGAGAAATGAAAGACGGCGTGCGCAAATGAGATGGATCTACAAAATTAATGAGAACTCAAACAAGGGCAAAAGACTTTGAAAAAACGACGGAATTATTGTAAACAGTGAAAACATTCAAAAACAAACTTTGCACTAGAAAGAAGCAGTAAAGTCATTATAACGGAAAGTGAAAGCACCAGATACAGATGGAAAGAGAAAAAGTATCAAAAGCAAAAAGTGTTGGGAGAAAGAAGTTCAAAAAGAGAAACCTTGAAACGAAGACGGAAAAGAAAGGGAAATTGATAATACAGAGAAAATTTGAAGAAGTTTTAAAGAGAATGAAAGCATTAAAAATGGCAAAAATAAAGAATACACAATAATGCAACTGGATAAGGAGGGACAGATCAAGAGTTGAGGAAAGTGAGAAAGCGTGATAAAGAAATAAGAGAGAAAGATAAGGGAAGTGGGGAAGTTTTAATGGGAGGAGAAGACTCTCTATAGCATGGAAGAAGGCTTTGGCTGCACAGGGGAAAATACTATAAACCTTCACTATAAACGAACACCCAACCTAAATATTAATATCCCAAGTCTGCCAGCTCCCAAGCAAATAATAATAATTATGTCTCTCTCTCTCTCTCTCGCACTTCCCCGCTCGTCCTTCTTCCCCCGTCCTTCCCACTGCCACGATCAATCAAGGAACCACGGCATTTTAATAATACATGATTTTCATAACCCAAACTTTCTCCTTTCCCCTCCCCTCCCTTTTTATTTCACATTTCTCTTTTATAGTTCCATTCTCAAAAGCGTACCCTAGAGCCTCCGAGAAAAGATTGAGTATAATTATATATATACGGTAATCGGAAGGTAAAAGGAAGTTCCTATATAGAGGGTTGTTATATAATTCTAATAATAGATACTGTCATACCGACATTTTAATTTCCTTTTGGGGTATTTATTCTGCAAATTTAAAACAATTACCCTTTTGTGAAGTGGTGGTGTGGGCATATGTGTGCTGGAGATATAAAAAGTTTTCAATTGATAGGTAGAATGATATGGAGGATCCAGAAAAAAATAAGAAATCCTTTCAATGGACTTGCATAAAACTCTCATATGCATATATATGTATATCCCTATGTATATACATATACAATTCCGGTCCCCACGGGCAAAGAAACTCTTGTTAGGACGAAGGGCCTTGGACGGCGCTGACATATAAGGGCTAGATAAAACTCTGAAAGAAGATTTATATTCCCGGAGAAAATTGAACCTTGAACTGTGTGTGTTCGATATTTTACTGCATAAATATTCGCCGCGTGTGTGAGTGAAAGAGAATGCCTTGAGTCTCTAGCTTTCTCCCTCTTTATTCCGTGATTTTCTCTTTATTCCTTACTATCACTTCTGTAATTCTCCATTTTTTATCTATTTTCTTTTACGTTCTGTCCTGTCATATTTTCCTTTCTTTATTCTTCCTTACTTCCTCTTTTTTCCCCCCTCTCGTCAAATTTATTTTCCTGCTTGCTCTCTCTTGATTTTTATTTCTGATTTATCTATCTTTTTTTCTCTTTCCTTTTCCTCGTTTGTCTTTTCGTTTGGGTTATTCCATGTTTCTCTTTCCTTTTAAGCGTTTGTCTTTTCGTTTGATTTACTCTATCTTTCTCTTTTTTTGCTTTCCTGCCCTTTCACTATATATTTTGCTTTCTCTATTTCATTTTTTTACATCTTTTTGCATTATTTCCTCCGTCACCTTCCTTTCTCGTCCTTTTTGCTTTCTCGTTTTTCTTTAGTGCTGCTTTCCCTCTCTTTTTATTCCCTCTGGCGTTTTCCTTCTTTTCTCCCATCTGACCTTTTCTTTCAATTTTCTTTCTTTCCTTTCATGACTGCTCTTTCCATCATTTTTCTTTTTGAACAATTTTGTTTTCTCTCTTTTGTTATTTTTTTAATTTAATTTTTATCTCTTTGTGATGTTTTGTAATTCTTTCAGACTCTCCGCTTTGAAACTATTTGCTAATTTTTTAGTCTTGAGTCTCCAGCTACCTTTTACTCTTTTTGTGGTTTCGATTTTCTACTCTTCCTTGCTTTCTCTTTTATTTTTTTTTGCTTTTTTCTACTCTTCCTTGCTTTCTCTTTTAATTTTTTTGCTTTTTTCTACTCTTCCTTGCTTTTACTTTTTTGATGTCTTTACCCATCCTTTCTTGCTTTCTCTTTTACTTTCTTTCTTTACTTTCTCTTATACTTTTCTTTCTTGCTTTGTATGATTTCTATTGCTTTCGTTTTCTACAATGTTATGGGTTCCTCATGCGTCGTATTATCTGTTTTTGTCCCTTTCATTTCGTTGAGCCAATCGCTGTCTCACATTCGAACGTGTTTTATTTATTGCTTGAGTTGAAGTGTTGCCGTTCCCCCGATCTGTAATTTGGAAGGGATTTATTCCGGCTTCTCCCATCCTCTTACGTAATTGATTTTTTTGCCACTGACGAGGACACCGTTCTAAATGCGCCATAAATATGTCTTTGAAGTCATGGCTAAGCGCGCCCCATAGTTGGTCTTTATGCCCACTCCACTGTAACTTGGTCTCAAATTTCCCCGCCGTCAATTTGCTTCTATTGAAACTACTCAAACTAGGAAAATAAAAGTAAATGATTAATGAACGTACTCAAGGCTCTCGAAGTCCATCAATTTCGGTGTAAGTTTACCTATACATTTAAATTTGAATAGTTGACTAAATTCTCTCACCTAAAATTTGATGCTCCCATATTTGGAATACGAGAAAGTGTCATCCTACAGCCACGCCGCCCTCATTATGAATCATTGATAAGGAAAGGCAGGAAAAATAATTGCAAAAGGGACTTTATGGTAATTTGGAAAGTTTCCTCCTCTTATGTCACTCTTGCCCCCTACTAATTGCTCTCATATGTCAAACGGTAGGGAGTTTCTTAAATATGTGAGTGACGAACAATTTGGAACGATCCGAATTAATTCTATGAGTACGAGGACTCCTCTATATATTACAATCATGACCTAAACCAAAGGTTTAAGCCGTGCGTTATGGTCTTGAGTAGACTCCTTATACGTGGAAAAAGAAATAACGGCGTTTGGTTCAGGAAAGAGAAGGAGAAAGAAAGTGAGAGAATAAAAGGGAGAGAAAACGAGCGAGAAAGAGAGCGAATAAACGTAAGAGAAAGAGAACAAATAAAAGGGAAAAAAAGAGGGAGAGAAAGAAAGAAAGAGAGAGAGAGAAAGAGAAAGAGAAAGAGAAAGAGAAAGAGAAGGAGAAAGAGAAAGAACGAATAAAAGTGATAAACAGAGGGAGA
>JAQGBT010005964.1:0-13367 GCA_034698585.1 Disparrhopalites patrizii
CAGATGTTGTACCAATGCTGTCCGTCCAGCCAGATCCTCTGGGTGATGTCCGAGCGGTTGAGCACGTGTTGATTCAACTCCATTTGGTCCAGGTTGCTCTCTACGCGGATTAACTGCCATCCCGCGTTGTTGCACATGGCCGCCGCATCAAGGAATGTTGCCTATCAAATCAGTCTTGATTGTAATCATACCAACAAATTTCACTACTCCCGTCTACTATTAACTATTATTGTGTAGAGTTAGGATATCTAAAGGCGGTAAGGATCAGTTTAGGCTTATAACGAAATTTCGGTTGCAAAGTATTCACAAAGATGAGCATGGATGTGGATGCTGATATCAGTGGACAATTGGTTCAAATATTATTCGAAACACACCTTGATCTTTAACGCTTGAACTCCAATTTTATCAATTAATTTCAATAATCCAATTGCAAATTTGCATTAGTGCCCTCGATTGTGGTTCTTTCCAATGCAGAAAGTTAACATTTTTTCAAAATAATTAATCCCGTAATCCCGATGAGTTTTAGTTTCGGGATTACGGATTAAACATTTTGTAAACATTTATGGGATTAGCGACTACAGATTAATTCTTTTCCAAAATATTTTGCGGATTAAATGCGGGATTATTTTATCCGTAATCCCGGGATTGTCGCTACCTTGTCAGTGGGTATAGTGAGAGGCAGAGGTGATAAATGATAACCATACCAAAAGCTTTAAAATTATTACATATGTATAATTATTTTTCAGAGTGAGAGCAAATTTTTGAGTTGAAATATTTTTGAATTTTTCTGCAAAGTTAATCTTTTAGTTGTAAATTGTCAAAACAAAAAGTCGCCGTTTTGCGTCCTAAACGTACTTAAAATATCTAAATACCCTTTCACTGAAGAGCTGGTAAGTCCTGGATGTGTTGGATTTCCCGGTAACATTTATGGTCCTGATTCGACCTGGAATCTCGGCGCCTAACGAACTCAATGCCAATACGATGCAGGTGGAGCTAATAATAAATGTCTTCATCGTGATATTTCTTTTTTATGGTGGCAGTTTTTTCGAGGAATTGAGGATGGAGCTGGTAAAGTTTTAATTACATACTGACAAGTAGATGCCCAAACCTCGGGCCTTTTATACCTGTGAATTTCTACAATTTAAAGTTTTGCAAACATCTCACAAGCGTCCTGGTTGTACATGCAAAAACAAATGCACCACGGATGCTTTGGGCTTGAGGGGATACAATTCGCTGAGGAGCAAGGGTTTATCAGTAATTCTAATTCGGTATAATATGGATAATGATAATACATATAACGTCATATTGACAATATGCCACTGGAAAAGCAGCAGAAAAGCACTGTCGTTACATGTCAGGTACAATGCGTTTATCCGTATTTGTTCTGAGGCAGAATTACTCTATGCAAATATTGGAGCTGGCCGCAATTGTTGACCTGAATTTAAATCTTATCTATTATTTCCCAGAAACATTTATAAAAACTTTATAAACAACACAAGAGTTTATCAAGCACTGGACTTTTTCCAGTTTCAAGCGCAGTTAATAACTGGAATTAGTTTTTTTTATAGTTGTTCATTGGTAAGCTAGAAACTGGTTTTGCGCTTATCCTTTATAAAAGTATAGAATATGTATACCTACTAATAAGCACCTATACATTGCCACCCATAAATCAATATTTTGCCAGCAAAAGCTATGGTCTGACGAAAGCAAAAAATTTGTAGATTGCCAAATAGAGCTCCGAACGAATGCGAATAATATTTCGAACCAAATTCAAAACGAATTGAAATGTTCTGGATTCGGTTCAATTCGAATCGAATACAAGTGCAAGTACATACCGAAATTGCTTCTTAAAACAAATCCAAACCGATACAAATCCGGAAAGAGCATTTGCATGTAATTCCAAATCGAATCCTTCACAAAATGCTCGATTCCATTGATCGGAATCGGTTTTCCAATTTGCCTAAAAGGTGCGAAAGGCTCTTAGCACATGTAATTTAAAACTAAGGCTGTTCTAATTTAATTTAAAACTAATGGAAAATCTATCTATAAGCAAAATTCCTTAAAAGCAAAACTGACTAAATGGCAAACAATTTGAAAATTTGCTACAGAAATTGACAGAATGTTCCCACCTTGCTACTGTTTAATCCAGGAATAATAATAACAAGACAAAATATGTGGCGGTGTAGAATTTTATTGCGACTCCAGTGTACGAAGTCGCATCCTGATTGGACAACCACTGGCCAACTTCCGATGGTTTTCCCGCGCATAGTTTAAAGTTGGACTATGTATTTTCATTTTTTTTAACGACGCGCCGAAAAAAACATTTAACTTGGCTAGTTGTTGTCGTAGGATATAGCTTTATGAAATGAGCGTCATGCTGACCGTAAAAATAGCTTATCTGAATTTAAATATTTCTGGACTACGCAGCAGAAGTAGGGGAAAACTGAGTCAGTTTTTGTTAGTTTTTCCTTTAGTATTACGTGCTATTAGTCTATATTGGATCCTAAGTGGCTAAATTGCTCAATTGCGACTAAATTGCCTAAATCGGTTTATAAGTGACGATATTATTTTGGATTCGATTCGAAAACTAATTTAGAATACAAATCAGAATAGAACAACTTGGCGAATTTAAGAATCGAATACAATTCAGAATAGAACAATTTGGCGAATTTAAGAATCGAATACAAATCGGAATAGAACAATTTGGCAAATTTAAGAATCGAATACAAATCGGAATAGAACAATTTGGCGAATTTAAGAATTGAATACAAATCACAATAGAACAATTTGGCGAATTTAAGAATCGAATACAAATCCGAATAGAATGTTTTGGCGAATTTAAAAATCGAATATTTAGGCGAATTTAAAAATCGAATATTTTGGCGAATTTAAAAATCGAATATTTTGGCGAATTTAAAAATCGAATACAAATCCGAATAGAATGTTTTGGCGAATTTAAAAATCGAATACACACACAGTTCGAATGTTTCGGCGAATTCAAGAATCGAATACACACCCAGTGCTAATGTTTGGGCGAATTTAAGAATCGAATACAAACCCAGTTCGAATGGCAATGTCGTTCATTTTTCAAATCCAATTTCGGAGCATAATTCGAATCTGAAAAACAATCCGGATTCAAATCGTAGGAATAAAAAAGTCGAATTTTTAAAGCATCGTATATACAAAACAAATCTTGAAAATATTCGATTCCTTCGGAGCTCTGATGCCAACGTTGTACGCGTCAACTACGAAGTATGAATTGAAAAAATCTCGATCAAAAGCAGCCACGACTGCACAAACAAATAAAATAAACGTGTAGGATTAAATAATCCGCCTCGGGAGATCAGCTTTTGTTGACTGGCTTGATAATAATGCTAATAAAAAATAATAATAGTAAACGAGATTTTTCAAGTAATACAACTGTAGCTATACATAACCTAGTTTACATCTATGTGTATCCCAATATTTATATGTATACAATAAATAAACATTATCTATCGGGTTAACCATGAAGTCAGTCGAATCGGAACATAAGTGAGACATTTGTAGTTCGGAAAAGCCAGGCTACAAGCAAAATCTGGGCATATAACACGAAATTTTCA
The DNA here is from genome assembly GCA_034698585.1 of Disparrhopalites patrizii. Classification (NCBI taxonomy): domain Eukaryota; kingdom Metazoa; phylum Arthropoda; class Collembola; order Symphypleona; family Sminthuridae; genus Disparrhopalites; species Disparrhopalites patrizii. Next base: position 3,603 of record JAQGBT010005964.1, read on the forward strand.
GTGGAATTGACATTCATAATTCCCCCAGTATTCTTGTTTTCTATAAGAAAAAGCCCATAAGTTCTGACAACTTTCGTATATGAATAAAATAAAAAGTAAATAATCATCGCAATGAAGAGATTTATTTCTATTTGTGTTGTCATCTCACTGGCGGCCGGTGTCCTGGGCGCGGAGATCCCCAACGAAGCCATCATAATCGAACCCCGAGCGTCCAAATCCTACATCCTCTTTGCCGAACGGGTAATTATGGAAAATACAGTACGAACAAAATCTTAATTTTGCTCTAGTTAAAATGACTAATCCAACACGGTATAATAGGCAAACTTCCTGGATGCGATCGCCAAGTGCAGCAGCGCTGGATGGGATTTAGTCCGTGTGGAGAACAACATTGAGCAGGCGGAGTTGGAGCAGCACGTGCTCAATCGCGAAGACATTACGCAAAGGGTTTGGTTGAATGGAATGCATTGGGATGGCTTCTGGTACGCCACCCCGAACATCAAAAACAACTTCCGGATTCTCAATTACACCAACTTCTTTCCAGGCTACGATCCAGGAGCTACCATGAGTCCGTCCTGCCTTGCGGTTGCGCCCCTCCGCCTGATGACGGCTCCACCTATGACGTACAAGTGGTCCGCCCAAATTTGCGATGAGCTCAATCTCGTCGTTTGCCAGAAATGAATCCGATTATCCGCCCTTGATTAACCCAATTATGTATATTATTAGCATTAACAATTAGCAGTCATTTTAGTTCAGTATTCATGTGCCCCATTTGATAGCATTTCTAAAGGCTACAGGCTTTGTACTAAGGCGGTTGTCCCAAGAGCTTTGTTATACGGAATAAAATTGCAATTGACTCTGAAAGCGTGACTCGTAGAGAGTAAACACCAATAGTAAACATGTATATTTCATAATTCTGCGCACTTGTCTTTGGGCATTTGTCGTTTGTGCACTAACCTGGAAAGGAGTTTAAAAAAAATTCCACGCATTAAACCCAAGGTGTTTTTTCTTGTTCAAGTCAAGAGAAGTTCTGATTTAATTTTTATTCAGTTCAGAATCTTTTGATGTTTGCAGTAATAATGGTTAATATTAACGAATATTAATAATCATATTAATGAATATGAGCCTGAAGTGCCTGTAATAAATGTGTCATTGTTGCTCCCAAAAATTAGCAATACCTTGCTAAGACAGACGCCACTGCTTCTGCGGCAACAGACTATATTTTTCTAGAGGCTGGGTTATTATACATTAAGCCCATTTTTTCTCCGATTTGTTCAACAAATTTTCAGGAAAATTTCCAAAAACATTAATTATCGGAGAAATTGCTGAAAACGTAAATTGCTGAATACAATTTTTTGTGCAAGCACCTAAACCCGCAAGATTTCGACAATTTGTGACATACATTTTTAGGAAAATTGCTGAAAAAATACATTTCCAGGGGATTTATAGCATTATAACACAAATTTTCAGGGAAGCATCTAAAAACACAAATTTGTGAGACAAAGAAGAAAAATTGTTAAAACATAAATTTTCAGGGAATTTGGGACAAGGAAATGTCTAAAATTACTAAATAGTAGGGGATTTGTGAGGCTTTCAGGAAAATTGCTAAAAGCATGCATTTCCAGGGAAAGTGTTAATTAATTTGATAAAAACAATGTGGGATTTATATGGGAAGCTCTACTGCATGTCACCAAATGCCAAAATTGCCACCAAATGTTTTCAAAGGCACTCGTGTATCTCACTCCGTATAAGAGCGAATAAGTTAAAATTTTCTGGTTACGCTAAACATCCCTGAAATGATAAAAGTGACCACGGAACCCAAGTCGTGCGCGCCCCTGTCGATGAGGGCTAAGGTCTTAGGTAGTTCTAATTCCTGAGAATTGTGACACTGCAACAATTTGACTTCGAAGTCATTTGACAGACCATGGCCGACGAAATTAACTAGGTTAATACCGCATGGCATGACCAGTAAATGTACATGTCGATATTCATAGTCGACTATAAGATTATATTAGCTGATAATGATTACCCACGGCTTTTTACGGATCAAGGCTATTGCCATATTGACGGAATACAATGTAAAATGTTCATCCCTTTTTAGACTTCATTTTTAACAAGGTTGTCAAATGATTGATTGTCGAATGTTTCGTACTCTAATCAGTGAGTTTATGTAATTAATGTCCTTGGTTGGTTGCAGCTATGCATTCAGGCAAATACTTGCAGAAGCTTTTGTTGAAAATGTCCCGGTGCGCAATAATCCGGGTGAATGCTAAAGTCGAAAAAAAGTTTTTCTTTCGTTATCTAAACTCCAGTCATCGAAAAAATTGACAGTACATCCGGACTTCTGAACTGTCCTCGCTGAAACCAGGTTATTTTAAATTAATATGTAATCCCAGCAATAAGCCAACCAACCTTTCTAGCCATAAACACAAAATGTGAGTAGCTCACTTATTCCCAGATACACTGATTACAATTTTACATGTCCAAAACTGGAGATATCGGAGTCGAGCTCTCACTATGAAACCTTGACGAGACGATTGGCAAGGAGAAACTCCGAGATATTTGAGTATAAAAGGCTCGGACTGTCGTCTGGTAATCATTATTCAGAACTTTAGCACCTTCGAAGCCATCCATCCTCTATCACAGCCTTTATAGGAGCCACTGGAAGTTAACCGTAAACATCTGTCGCATAGTAACCAGAAGAAAGCCGGAGGAAAATGAAGGTCCTTCTCACCTGTGTTTGCCTTGTCATCGGAATGGCTTCCAGTGTCCTGAGCGTCACGATCCCAGACGGATTCACATTGATCAAGGCTCCCGGGAATTCCCCCGCAGCGTCCAAGGACTACATGGTCCACAGCGAGAAGGTATTTCCAGGGATTTTTAACTATAAATCTAACAGGGAGGGGGAAACCCGGATTAAAAATCCAATCCTTTCATCTGGATTAGGGATTAATTATCATAATCCCATAATCTAGCTTTTTCGACTGATTTAATCCAATCCCAATAATTAATCCAGGCTGAAAATCTCGTAATTTAATCCGGTAATAATCCAATCCATCAGATTGAAAAAATAATCGGATTAAATGTGGGATTGGATTAAAGTGTTACTCAATTTTTACATTCAAAACGCAAGTTTTTGTTCAATTTTCACTGTCTTTGGACCCGTGACAGTAGACGTTTATTTGCCAAGCTAATTGTAAATATAAGAATGATAGACAAATTAACGCTGAAATATTATTTGAATAATACGGGGACATGAGAGTAACATACGTGGATCGTTATGTACGTGTGCCTATGCTAATATGTATGTGTAGCAGAGTGTGGTTCTTAATGAAAGAAAGTATTTCTGGAGATGTGGAGGTTAGAAGCAGAAAACATTTCTCTTTCCTTTCTGCTTATTCTTTCATTAATTGCCAAGACCCTTTGCGTAGCTGTTAATTAATATGCATTACCAATTAGTTTAATAATTCAATAGTTATATGTATATATATACATGTACACACGTTCTTATGTTGATGGCGAAGCATGCTACCCTTTTGTGATGTTCAACTTTCCTTACTACAGTATAAAACCCGTGTCACGCTTCGCGACGCCTCGCGACGCTCCCGGGTTTTGCTCCATTTTTTGTAATTACAGTCGACTCCCCCTATAACGGCCCTCCTTAAAAGAGGTCTCACTCTATAACAGCAACAAAAAAATGCTCCCCTCGAAAACTTTTTTCATTTGTTACCATAGAAATTCATGTTCTCTATAACGGTTCTTTTCTATACAGTGGACTCTCGCTATAACAACCTTGAAGGTAAGGGCAAAAATAGTTGTTATATAGAAAAGTTGTTAAATGGAACATTTAATATGTACTATAAATATACGAAGGTCTGAAAAATAAAGTTGCTATAGAGAAAAATTTGTTATAAGGAGAGTCCACTGTAACGAGACAAATTTGCTGCTTTATCGGGTGCTGTTATAGAAAGAGTAGACTTGCTGCTACATGCGCTCACAAGCGCCGTAGGCGGTATGGGCATGCTTGTCTCTACATAAACAGAAAAATGAATAAATCATCCTAAATTTTAATTGGAAATATGACATCCTTAAAAACAGTTTCCCTAACTTGCCTCTGTGTAACGTTAGCTTCCGAACTGACTAATCTAATCTGAAAAGTTTTATTCCGATTAATTAATCCCAATCAATCCAATCCTGGTCATTTTAGAGTTAATCTAATCCAGTTAATGTAATCTCGCAAAAATTTGAATTAATCTGAAGATGGTAATCATTAATAATGAATTATCTAATCCAAGAATAATGTAATCCCCCCATCTCTGAAATCGAATTGGTACAATTTCGCAGGAATATTCCTTCTGGGATGACTAAATTCACTGAATTGACTTCGTGCTTGACAGGGAACGTTCAAGGATGCGATAGGCAATTGCAGTAAGGCCGGGTGGAAGTTGGCCCGTGTGGAGAACAACATTGAGCAGGCGGAGCTGGAGCAGCATGCCCTCAACAACCCGGAACTCACTCAACAGGCTTGGATAGACGGGATGTATTACAAAGGTGCCTGGCACACCATCGAGAATCAACCTCTCAATTACACGAACTTCTTCCAGGCATTAGGATATTGTGGGAGTTGCAATCCCCCGGCTAACTCCTGCCTCACCGTTGTTCCTCTCCATATGGCTACAGCACCTCCCCCTCACATTTACAAGTGGTTTGCCTGCAATTGTAATGAGGTGAAGCAAATTATTTGCCAGAAGTAAATCGCGTCCCGAACTTGCTAGTAATTCTTTAGTTACTGATTTCACTTGATTTTTAAACCCAGTTTGTTGTCCCCAGGATGTACGCTAAATAAATACTTGCAACTATTACAATTATTTCCGTGTCAATCCATGTAAGCAAAAGCTCTCTAATGTCTATTTGGATTTGCTGCACCAATATTAAATCCCGTCTTATGTAGCGTATTCCCTTAAATGCTGAGGTCAATCTGTAACGTATACGGATTTAGCATAAATAGTCACCATTTTGACGATATGTCAGCTCAAGTCAAGGCACGGATGCTTGGACACAAAGGATTGTTTTATTTAATAATGTCATGTGGAAATTGAGGTTTTAGCAGTAAATTATATTTTCGTTCAAAAAATGATTCTCCCCACTGCTCAATCTACATTTTATGTCGTGGCAAGCGACTTGATGATCCGTACTTTTGTGGGTGCTTTTCAACAATGAACACTTTTCATTCTATGGGATTCAAGACAATATGCAATTGCGAGGGAACTCCACATAAAAATTATTGATTATTCAGCCCCATTTAGAAAGGAAACTCTCAGTTGTGTTTATTTGCTGCGGCAAGGCATAGTTTAACACTTTGGTGGTGTTGTCAAATTAATGCATACAATTATAAATGGAATCACATACGAGCATATTTAACATTTTTTGCAAGGGTTTTTTTTTATTTATTTTGGCCACATTGGAATGGTTGTCGAGTCTTGAGTTCTGCATCACAGATAGAATGTGAGTAGGAACGGGACGTGTGGATGTCCAACGGATACATTAATTAGTACATATTCACGGAATTATTGGACCTGGGATTGGTGACCTTGTCAATGTTCTTGAGAAGGACGTCATACGCCATTATGTAATTGCGGTACAGGTGTTGACTGCTCCTTTGCAGGCGAATTATATGACATTCGTCCATCTCCTTGATCACGGTCTTATACTCCTCAATGAGTGGGTGTTTTTGTGCCTGGACGAAATTAAAATTTTGTCACTCGCCCAGAACATTTTTTTTCCATATGATTTTAATCAGGTTATTTTTTTAAATAAATAAAAAGTATTTCTTTAAAAAAATAATTAGGACCTTTCGAACGGCCTTTGCCCGCTCCTCGTATATCTGCGTGGGGAAGAACGTGAAATCAATGGCAATGCTTTTCATTAAATTCACCCGGTCCAACACATGCTGTAAGACATCCGCTCCGAAATTGTTCCCGTCCTCTATTTTTGGCTCCATATTATTCAGCCACAATTTTAACTACAAAAACCATTATAATTTCTATTAATAATAATTTCTTCCTATTAATATCCATGTACGTTATGCTTTACAATTAAACGTAAAAAGAACATTAAAATATTCTCCTGTTTCCTCTCACCAAGCCGAAATCCGTGTGCATTTGGACATAAAGCGGTTTTAAGATACTCAAAAGTCGTTCTACTCGCGGGTTCCCAGACACAACTTCCGCAGATTTTTTCGCATCTTCCGTGGATAGACTCAGGCCCTGTAAGGCCTCGGTGGTGTCTACCGGATCGGAGAAATCGGGGGAAGCAAGGAGCTCTTTAAATGTGGCTATTCTTTGTGGGAATACATGCTTTATCAAATTCTCCGCCTGTATACCAACATTTTTTTTTTATCATTTACACTTCTAATGAATTATCATGCTAATCTTCTGTAATCTCTATGGACAAATGAATCCTTAAATATTATCCATTTTTTGTTTACCTCTGCTTTAGTCTTCTCGATTTCCGCCTGGATTTCCTGAAAAGATTCTCCAAATCAATTTAATTCTTAAGATTTTCTTGTGCTAAACATTCTTTCTTTACTTCAGTCTCATTCATACAATTCATTTGACACAATAAGGCTTCGAAATAATTTGCTCAAATTTTGGTAATTCTGAAGTGCTGTCCTTCAAAAATGAATTGCCAAAAAAATCCTGTATTATTTTCCAAATTAACAAACGAATATTAGGAAAAAAAAAGATGCTGGTATACCTGATGAAAGGGGATAAAAACCATTGTAATTAGTCCAATGTCAAAACTCCAGGGGATGACTTGAACAAAAACAAATCCGGTTAAAAAAGTGTGTTTTCCCCAGGAAAAACTCCTTCTTTTTAATTAATATTCAGTCATATAATAAAATGGGAAATTCCGTCCCCTGAATCACCAGTGTCTGTTCCTGCACTGACGTCTCCCTTTTTGTTCAACGTTAAAAAAACATTTGTCCAGCTGCACTCTGTCACGGACTGCACTTGCACAGATTTGCTGTCTCACTGCTAAATTTCTTTAGAATTGGAACGCAGAAGCATATTTACAGGAGGAATTTGTACCAGTGAAGGAAACACTTGCCCACATCGGCAAAAGTGGCTCGTAAATACCAAGGTAAAATATCTACAAGTTTATTGCAACTGAAGGCCAGGATTTGAGTCAGCCCTGTACAGGATAGAAGGGCGAAACGTGCATCAAATTTCCTTGTACATAACGTCCTGGGAGCAATTGAAGCTTCTCCTTAATAAAAAGTGAACATATGTATTACGCACGTGTGTGTATATCCACGCAAACCAAGATCGTCCTTGCCTCATATTGTGTACTTTTTCCCCCATCTCCACTCTGCATAATTCTGCAGTGAATGCACTGAAAGCATATTTGTCTGAGAAGTCTCAGCCACGTGTGAAATGCCACAGTTTGATGGGAAAACCACAGTCTGTAGTAAATAAATCCATTTTTTGTAGAGTTCATACACAACTTTTTAATACTACAAAAGGGAGAAATGTCCCCTTTACCCCCAGAAATCCTCCAAAAAAATGAGCAAAAAGTGTTCAGCAAAGTTCTTTAAATCCAAAAGCTTTGCATAGAAACTGGGGACGAGAGCCACCCTGTACAAAGAAGATTGGGAGAAGAGGAAAACAATTATAAAACCATTCAATCAAGTTCTCCTTCCTTTTTTTTTTTAATAATGTAATCTCACCCTTTTTGCTCTTTAAGTACAATTACCCCTTTAAGTGCAATTGAGCTTCATTCTCCCCTCCAAGATTAATCAGGGCTCACGTAAGCTTTAATACTTAGGTGCATATGTATATTTACGTCTGTGTGTACTGTGTATATATGTACTGTGCATGTGTACATACCTGCAGATATATGCATTTGGCCCTGTTTACATTGCATTATCACAGTGAGGAGGAGATCAGAAAAAAAATAACTACCTTGCTAGCCTTCCCAATTACCCAATGAAGTTCGTTCAACTTGAACTTTAAAAAAAAAAAACTGAGGCTTTTCTTTTTATTGACTGACACTTTGGCCATGTTGGTGAGGAATCTCCTGGCCTTTTGTGTAGATAAGGACATTGAGAATTCATAGAAGAGGAAATTTGATGGTTGGGAAGATAAAGGAAATCATCGTGTTTATTTTTCAAGCCAAAAAAAAAAACAAACAGAAGGATTTTGATGGGGGCTACAGAAAATTTGTGTCACCTCAAACGTAATTCTTGCATTGAATGAAATAAAAAAAAAGAAGGAATGACATTTTTACGAGAGGCTCAGCAGTGCGTGTGGGCAATGAATGGGATGAAGAGCACCTGCCCACTCTGATATCCATCTTTTGTATGTGCTTTTTGGTTCCATATCGTGAGACCATCACCGATCGTCCTCCCAAGGTGACACCCAAATTACTCAACACACGCAAAGGCCTATTTGTCCCCTTTTGAAAAGGAGTTCTTTGGGTGGTAAACACACTTTGTTCTAAACTCTTTAACTGTCCACACAATTTTCCGTGATGGACTGATTTGGGAAATATTATATTCCGTAATGTGCGGGGGGAAAGGAAGAGCCATGTAAGAGGAACTTTTTCCGGTTCCAAATCCGATTTTTTTTTTATGGGAGGGACAAATGACAAGGAAATAAATTAGGGGGCTCTTATCTGGTCCAGGGCGAAGGTGGATGAGCTCCAACATTTTTTCCGTTCATTGTTTACACCCGAGGAATTCTCCTTATGTCCCTTAAATATCCATGGGAAATGACGGGAATTTCGGGGATAAGATGGAACGGAAACACCGAAGATGGTGGGGTTCTCTTTTTCATGGGGTGAGTGAATTTCTCCCCATTTTTAATTATGTATATCGATGTATATAGCTACAGATATGCATATCTACTATACCTTTAACATATTTCAGTTTCCGTACGCATTCCCTTTTTTCTCTTTCTCCTTATTTGTTTATCCTCTCTGTATCTCCGGCTTATCATTGGATTCGTTTATCCTCCCTCTAGCTTGCCCTATATATCTGCCTATTTTTGTTCTCTGTTTTTATGTAACTCTCTCTCTCTCTCTCTCTCTTGCTGTTTTCCTCTCTTGATCGATCTCAGGACTTCCCTTTCTCTCTCTTCTCTCTCTTCTCTCTCTATCTCTCTCTCTTCTCTCTCTTCTCTCTCTATCTCTCTCTGTTCCCTCTCTCTTCTCTCTCTCTGTTCCCTCTCTCTATCTCTCTCTCTTCTCTCTCTTCTGTCTATCTCTATCTCTCTCTACCTCTATCATTTGATCGTTCCTTCTCGGCTTCTCTCTCTCGCTCTTTCTCTGTTGTTTGATCTCTCCTTCTCGCTCTCTCTCACACTCTCTCGTTGTCTCTCTCTCGCTATCTCTCGCTCGGTCTCTCTGTCGCTCTCTCTCCCACGCTCTCCCGTTCTCTCTCTCTCGCTCTCTCGCTATCTCGTTCTCTCAAGCACACTTTCCCGCTCTCTCTCTTACTCTCTCTCGTTCTCTCACTCTGTCTCTCTTGTTTGATCGCTCCTGCTCGCTCTCTGTTCTCTCTTTTGCTTCATCTCGCTTGCTGTTGCTGTCTCTCCCTTTTGTCTTTTGTTTTTCCCTGTCCATTTCCCTCTCCCACTTGGTTTTTCTCTCACGCTCTCTGCATCTCTTGGTGTCTCTCTATTTTCTCACTCTCTCTGCATCTCTTGGTGTCTCTCTATTTTCTCACTCTCTCTGCATCTCTTGGTGTCTCTCTATTTTCTCACTCTC
>JAQGBT010005965.1:0-13366 GCA_034698585.1 Disparrhopalites patrizii
GTCTTGTGAGATTCTTTCCTATAACCTACAATGACGGGTGGATGATGGGCAACTCTTCTCTCTCTCTCTCTCTCTCTCTCTCTCTCTGTAAACATATTCACACGTTCCAAAGTGGCTTTTGAAAATAAATACTACTTACATAGTTCTTCTGTTTGATGAATTACCACATGAGGTTGTGAGGAAACTGCGAGAGCTGAACCCTCTCCTCCTCCCCAAAAAAAAATCAACTTAAACCTACAATTTGAATATCTCTCGTCTTTTTTTTCCCTTCATACGCCGTATCTCTCGCCCTTTTGCTACAGAAATTCTCTCATCCCAATCCCTCTCACTGTACTAGATTGAGAAAGTCTGGTGTGTATATATGGGTTTACTCATATAATTATTATTTTTCTCTAGTATGAAGAACCCTCTTTTTTCCCAGAAAAAAAAAATCAAGGAGAGAGTGAGAGAGAAGTGTATCATGAAGTAGAAGAAAATAAAGCCTCATAGAGTTAGCCAAAGGCATTGTAATAAACAATTCGCATGCACAAAGCACCTCAAAAGATTTATCCCTTCTCATTTGGTATGTGTTGCACGTCCAACAAAAGATTCCATTTGCAAGTTGGCTATTACGACTACTATAGTATTACTATTACTTTTACAACTACCACTGCTACTAAACACGAGGGCTACTATTATTACTTCTATTATAGATTCTTTTTTTTTTCTTTCTCTCTCATTTTCTCTCTTTCCCTCATTTTTTTGCCCCTGACCATCACATCTTTTGCGAGATGAATTTCCATAAATATTTATGCAGTTTTTGCTGAGTGAGCTTGCCGGATGGTAAAAGTTGGTCTGTCCCTCCTTAAAGGACTATGGACTACTATTATTACCACAGAGCTTCTCCTTCATCCTCTTCTTCCCACTTTTCCCCTCTACTAGTACTCCTTTAACCATACTGCATGCGGCTAATGGAGTATGATTATGAAACTCTCCGAATGTTACTCCATTCCACACTGGCACTACACTTATTATACGACTGCAACTCAACAGCACAACTTGGAACCAGTTGGTTGAAATTTCTCAGAAGGCAAGGCGCGTAATAAGGGGAAATAATGATATGAGTCGTGATATCGTCATACTTTCGTATTACTTTTTTGGAAGAATTTAAGGCTTGTAATTTGCAATCAAAAGTTATTAGCTTGTATTACGAAAGAGAGAGAGAGAGACGAAGAGAGAAAGAGAGAAAGAGAGAAAGAGAGAAAGAGAGAGAGGGAGACGGAGAGTACAAGAAGAAGAAAGAAGAAGAGATAGAATACCATGTACCAGAGCTAGGAGAAATCTCTTTTTTTAGTAGCAGTAGGAGTAGTAGTAGGAGCAATAGTAGTAAAAAAGAGCAGAAGTACGAAGTAAGTATAATAATGTAGACCAAAAGGGATTACTTTTTTTACGCTTTTTAGTCTCCTCCATATATAGAGGTACATAGGCCGTATGTACAGGGACCCCCGTTATAGTACGGGGGAATTTATTGTCCTTTTCTTTATAGCTCCAACTATTACATTTTATATGGAGAAGAAAGAGAATTAGCACGTCCGTACTATAATCACCGACCCAGGCCAGGAGAGAGAAGGAAGTCTTTGTGTTTTCTATCCTCCTCCTCCGTCTCCTCCGCCTCCTCCTTCAACTCACATACGGCTCATTTCCTGCGGTGTGAGCCCAGGAGATATATGTAGGTATGTATATATGAGAGTATACAGCCTCGTGAAGGAGTAAAAGAGCCTTTAATGGGGACAAAGAATCACTTGAGCCACTACTGCCACTAGTACTACTTCAAGGGACAAGAAGAACTAGGAGGAGGAGGGGGAGGAGGAGGACTGAAAAGAAAGTATATCACGGATTTCATTGAAAACATTCAAATATAACAAACTCTTAAATATCAAAGGACTTTTTTTTTTTTGAAGAATATTTTTTCCCATATATGTAACTATATGGCTTATATAAGTAGTAAAGTAGTCGCTGAAGCAGCTCCAAAAGAAAAAGTGGTGGTGGCAGTAGCAATAGTAATCATGGAGGGGTAGTAGTACTAGGAATGATGGGAGTGACTGTAGAGAGAGAGGAAGAATCGGGGGGAAAAATGTGAGAAGGAGGGAGAAAATGGGAAAAAAGCTTATTGAAAAACGAGGAAGGATGTAGAGAGACCTCAAAGGGGTAAAGAAAGCGAAGGAAATGGTATAATGGCAAGGACTTGCTACCTTTTAATATCAGTTGTATTATGATTTATGCTTTCTTTTTCCCTAACAACAGACTTTGTGAAGCCCGCTCTCTCTCTCTCTCTTATTCTCTCTTAAGCATTTTGTACTACCACCAAGTAGCTTACTTACATCGTACTATATAGTCTTCGTACACACATGTTATATACGGTATGTTCAAAGCATTCCCCTGAACTTATGCATATTTTCTCCAGCTTCGCTCTCGGCACCAACAAACAACAAGAGACAACGGTATCGAGACACATGGAGAGAAAGCTTATGAGAGAAAGGGAGAGAGAGAGAGAGAAAGGATACGGGTAAACAAAAAGGGAACGGAAATTTTTAGAAAGTATATATACACAAGGCGCACACAGGACTACCGCCGCATAACCACGGCAAGCTTACGTTCCTTTGCATAAGAAAATAGCAGTTCCACGACGGAATAATGAATATTAGACGGAAATTCTCAAATAATTTAAAGGTAATCTACTTTTTCCTTTCTTCGCTCTCTTTCTCGATCATATTCCCTTGCTTTCACTCTTTTCCGTACTTTCTCCTACTCTGTCTCTTTCTCTCCCTTTCACTCTTTGCTGATCCTTTTCTCTCTCGCTTTCTCTCTCCATCACGGGATTTTCCCTCACCCGCCCCGCCATCAGTCTCGTAAATACGGGAAAAGAGCACATTGCCAAAGAGAGGGGAAATGCTTTGAAGCTAACCACAGAGTTTTAGCAAAGTGCCTGCACATAGTTGTGAGTCAAATTTGCACCAACTTTTAATCATAATTTCAATTTTTTCGCCCAGTCCCTCCTCCTTTCATTGCTTTCTTCCTCTGCCTTTCCCTCTTTCTTTATATTTCTCCTTACTCCCCATCTCTCCTTTTTTTTTTATCTCTCACAAGAAATGTTTGGGCAATTCAAACTTTCATCGCTGGTCTTTCTCCTCCTCCGTCTTCAGAAAAATAACGGGGAAGTATAGGTATGTATACCTCCACTAAGGTACTTATTACTTATAAGAAGTATGGAAGAAAATGTTCACACAGTGAGACAGAAGAGCCCGTATGTATACAGCGTAGGGAAATGCGGGGAGAAAGACCTCATTTCTTCCAGGCGAAATCGGAAAGACGAAGAAGTCGGAGGAGGAGGAGAAAAATACCACAAAAGAGCTCACAAAAGACCGATCCGGATACAAAACATAAGGAGTTTTTCCCGGGAAAAAGCTCAGGACGGAGAGAAAAGAGTCTCGTGGTTTTTACCACTCTCCCTCCCTCTCCTCATTTGCAGATGAGAAGTTTAACCTTTCAGTAGTAGGAGCAATGGTAGCCGTAAAAGTAGTAGTAGTTGTAGCATTAGTGGTCTAAAAAGCCATTCAAAAAGCAGCTGGTGGGGGGTATTTTTATTTTTTTTCTAGTCCTACCTCTCATTTTCTAATACATTTACTGGGAATTATTATTCTTTATTGTTATTATTACTATATTAAAAAAAATTATACACCCCTGGAATGTGAATGAAAGAGTTTGGGGAATAATCATATGATGAAGTAGTAGTTATAGTAGGTTGAACTTTGATTTTCCAAACTTTTATATCCCTCCGTTTCACTCCCCCTTTCTCCGTCTCATTTTTCCTGTCTCTCTTCCTCTTCTCACTCTCCCGGTGCCTCCTCTCTCTCTCTCTCTCTGTCTTTGGAGGTTGCTCTTGTTTCAAGATGGTAAAAAGTCACGTCCACCTACGCATTGTTCCAGGAGGGAAGAAGCAATTTGGAGGATTATAATGCTTCATGCAACTACCTGAACGCGAGTTGGGAGTAATATTTCTGCAGATGATTTACTAAATACAATGTATTTTTCCTATAGAATAAGAACGCATGCATATCAATCCGTGTCTTGGGAGGTGAGTGGTCGCCTCTCTCTCTCTCTTTCTCTCTCTCTCTCTTCACGTCTCCGTCTCTCTCACTAGCAACTCCTTTAATTACATGATGGAAAATTAAGACAGCAACATACTTTTAGCCTCCAGTGTTGGACCAAGAGGGTGTATAAAAGGCCAAGAAATGCTAAGTTTTCCCACAACAAAATGATTTATAGGAGTCATTCTGAAGAGAAGGAGCGTAACTTGGTGACTCTTATCGATTGCACAAGTTGAAGGGAGGAAGGGAGCATCAGAGAAAGAGAGAGAGAGAAAGAGACTGAGCGAGAGAGAGAGACAGAAAGAGAGAGAAGGAGACAGAGCGAGAGAGAGAAAGAGACAGAGCGAGAGAGGGAAAGAGACAGAGCGAGAGAGAGAAAGAGACAGAGAGAGAAAGAGACAGAGCGAGAGAAAGAGAGAGAGAAAGAGAGAGAGAAAGACGGAGAAAGAGAGAGAGAAAGAAAGAGAGAGAGAAAGACGGAGAAAGAGAGAGAGAGAAAGAGAGAGAGATAGGAAGAGAGAGGGAGAGAGAAAGAGAGAAATAGAGCATTAGTGTGCCTAAATCAAATTTCAACAGACTAGCCTGTGTATACATAATAAAAAAAAGTCCGAGCTTGTACATTGTGGTAAGAGTCGATGAGCGTTGAATTCCTCTCATTCTCAATGAGTTCACCTTCAGTCGGCGTATACCAGTAATCATCTTCTAGGTGGATGACAGACAGTTCATGATGTGTGTAATTTTATTACACCAAAAGCTTTTTTCTGCATTAAGAAATGTTCCCGTCCTCTAGACATACAACCGATCGCAAAGGATGGGGAAAAAAAGGAAAAAAAGAGGTGGCATAAGAACAGAAAAAGAAAGGTAAGGTCGAGAGCAAAAAAAAACTACATCAAAGGAAGAGTAGAAAAAAATCCAGAGCAGAAAAAAAAATATTTTGTAGAGGTGCAAACTAGAAGTTTACATAATAATGGTAATATAGAAATTGGAAATAGTAATCATCTGATTACAGTGTGAAAATCCGGTATGAAAACAAGTCTAATTGCATGATTTATGCGAGCGTAAAAAAATATTTTTACAAACTATACACTCTCCAACATCCCTCAACATGATTTGTGGCTTCTCGGACTTTTTTTTTCGCTGTCTCTCTCTCCCTGTCTCTCTTTCCCCACTGCCCTTACAAAGTCAGGAGGAGGGAGGGGAAAAAGGAGAGCGAGAGAGTTGTTACTCATTTAACAAATATATTCATTTTTGTTTGTTAACACAACACTTGGGGAAGGGTAACACTGTTCAAATTGAAAAACAATCGGAGGAACATCTTGATAATTTATGACTGTCTGGTGTGAAGTGAGTAACTCTTTACTTCTCCTTCTGCTACCATTCTCTCTATTTATCTATCTGTCTCTCTCTCTCTTTCTCACTCTATCTCTGTTATTCCTTTATTTTAACTCAAACCAGCAACATCCTCATTCTTTTGGAGTGGAAGCGTTTCTTTGAAATGTTATTTAAACCCTTTGAAATGCATTGAGCACAGTATAAAAACTCCTTGGTTGTGGGAAGGACAGAAGAGAAGCCCCATACGGAAGTACATATTACGTATGTATACACATATATAAGCATATTTGCTGTATAGTGAAAGGAGCATAAACCCTATGGCAAAGGCAAACCCAAAGGACATGCCGGACATGGTTCGTTGGACACCTCCATTACTCACGTAGTATACACAAAAGGAATAACAATAATAATAAAGTATTTTTTAAAACGTTTTTTTTTCTTTGCGTTTCCACTAAAAATTTGTGGGATTTAATAAGCCTTAAATAATTATAGTGTTTGCTCGTAATCAACCTACGTTTTAATTTTATACTTGACTCATTTTATTTTCATGCTGTACGGAGCACGCATACTGTGATCAAATTTACTAGATATAATAAAATAAAAAGTCGGAGCTTTCCCAGGGGATGATTTTGTAGAAATGTAATAAATGGTATTTCTACTGAATTCTGTGGTAATTCCAACTGCTGCTATCTTTTGGACAAGTTCATCCCTTGACTTTTTGGGGGTGCAAAAATATAATTTCCTGCCTTCCGATATCCTCATCGCATTCATTTGTAGGATGCCACGGGACAAAACCAGGAAAGCGAAGACGGGGAAACGTTCTTTATTTAAGGAATTTATTCCCTTCATTTTTTTGCGTTCAAAAATTGCAGTTTTTTGGGAACAATTTGAAGTATGATATTCATTTATGAGCTAAAAACAATACACATTCCGTTGTAAATGGTAGAAGGAGGAAAGTCAATGAATTATGGTTTGTGTTCATCACAAGCAATGCGGATGTATACATTAAAAGTTAAAAAAAAATGCTCCCACCAGTTAAAAAAAAGGATAACTTATTACCACAATGCATTTTCGTCTCTACTCCCATCTTATTCCTTTGCTCATCTTCTAAAAAAATCAACAAACATGAAAATAAACCCACACCAAAAAGCACAGCTGTATACTTATAGGGATTTTTTAAAATAAAATGTATAGTAAGTAGTGATACACAGCAAAAACGTTTATTATTTTTTCGTGACATTTCCTTTGCCATACAACATAAACCTTAAGGTTAATTATATGAAACGTAAAATCCTTTTTTCTTCAATTTTTCCTTTGCTAATAATAATTAACACATAAAAATGGTAATCAAAAAAAACATTTTTTTAAAGAGCTACACATAATGCATTTTACTCTGATTTAACAGGATGGTAATTACTAGTCCTATAGGTACGACTAGGGAGGGAGGGAGAGAAAGGAGGGAAAAATTACGTGAGATGTGTTGAATTCCATCATGTCGATGATGATGATCCCTTTACAAAACTACAGGGTTGTGTGGTCCCACGCACATAAATTTTAATTCTATCAAGTAGCTTCAATACTCTTGTGTCCGTCCGACTTAAAGGAGTGGGGGCAAAATTAGGGAGTTGATCCACGGTTTCTTCTACCTTAATATACATAACAAAAGCCTCAACTGTATACCTATATGTATATAACATGCACACTCAAAAAAGAGCCAGAGAGTCAATGGGAATCCACTCTTTGGGATGGTGTGTAATAGCATCTGGTAAATAGTAATTATTATTATTTTCCCCTCTTTTAATAATCATCCACGTATTGAACATGCCCAATCCACTAAGAAGTACTACTATTTACTAGGACCATAAAAAAAGGGGGAAAGCAAGTAATTTACCACATAGACTAATAATTTTTATCGTTTTTTCCTCTTCAAAAGTCAGACCGGGTTTACTAAGGGGGTATACGTTTGTACATTTGTTTTTCCCCGGTGATATTTTTTTATACATACATTTTTTTTCAATAATAATACTTTGAAGAAAGCGCTTTTTTTTACAGAAATTTATTGAACAAGATTTAGCTATTATAAAGGCATTGAATGCATTCTTTGACCTCTGGTTTACTTAGGTACTGATATGATTTTAGCAGCATTTTTTTTCTTTTTTACTTTACGCAGATATTACACTTGTACTATGTTAATAGTACATAATTCGACTAAAAGAGAGCCAATTGGTTCCTTAGATTCATTATGTGGCTGTAAATTACTAATACAAGTAATAGGATACATAGGGATAAATATTTCGTAAAAGAATAGCTAATTATAAAAATAATGTCGTATGGTGTTGTCCCATTCATAGCTTCAAAGGAATCTTCCCAACTAATATTTTTGCAAAATTATGTAGATATACACACGATTTTTTCGGTAGATATTTATTTCAAGTCTCATAATGTCAAAAGCAGTGTATAATAAGTAGGAATTAGGGCCAAGGAAAATAATATTGAACATACGCAATATTGAACTCGTTTCGTATGATTTCATTTTTGTTTTCACTTTTTTTTTTTTAAAACCTGACAATAGAAATCCCATCAAAAAAGTGTGTACAACGTCAAATTTCTACCGGCTTGAATTCATTGAAAGTTCTGGCGCTTCCTTGTTCTTGTATAAAAAAAAGGATTTACTGGTACTGAAGCTATAATTATTATATTATTATTACGATTTTTCCCTGTACCATCAAAAAAAACAGACATTGTACGTCATGTAATTACATAGATTTGAGCGTCGGTATCAAGGTCGCAAAGTTACAGGTACGACTCGAACATGTCAAATACATCTTATTTGCAGACCCTGTACATATTTATATTATATTTTTCCCCCGTATATCAAAAAGACTAAAAAAGCTACTGATTGTATTCATGGTAGTATACTAGAATTATACCCATATTGGTTACACACTGTACAAGTATTTGGGTTATAACCCAAGAACGCATAAGCCATTAGGTACTCATGTGAGCAAGTAATTGTGACGTGATTACACCGCAGTAGTCGTATCTTTTAATATTTAGTTTAAAATGCCACTATTATTATCATATATAATTTTTTTAGTGAACTCTTTTTTTTTACTAAAAAAAAAGAGTCCTGACTTTGTTTCGTATACACACATTGTTTCTCAATTTCCCCTTGTTTTCTTTTTTGTGATCAATCATGACGACGGTGTCCATTGCCTATGTGATTATTGGCTGATAATTGAGCCTTGTCAGCGTTGAATTGTCGTATGAGGTCATGGCCCACTGATGACCCTCTCCTAATAGGCAAGTCGGATGTCTCTGATCCATTCTCCAAATGATGACCTTTCTCCCTCTGTAGCTTAGCCAAGTCAGTCTCATAAAGGGCTTCAGTGGCCAGAAGCTTCTCGCGTTGAATTTGTACTCGAATCTCCCTGGGCACGTCGGGAATCGCAAAGGCCATGATGCCCGTGAGGGCAAATGCGAGATGCTATACAATCAAAATTTATAAAGGATTATCCATAGTTCATAATATGCGCCATACATTGTCCACGCACATATACATACGTCAGATTAATTCCATTGAAAAAAATGGCAAGAATGGCAAGTTATTCCATTTTTGTCTGGGTGTAAGCAACAATTTTTGAGGGCGTTAAGTGTAAAGAAAAGGTCAGAAGTGCGAGGGAAAATATCTATTATCAGATAAATTATTCTATTTTTGTCTGGGTGTAAGCAACAATGTTAAGGCGTTAAGTATAATAAAAAATGGTCAGAACTGCGAGGGAAAATATCTATTATCAGATAAATGTTTTCCCACTCATAAAGCACCTCTAAAAACCCAAAGCTGTCAATCAACACGAGTTATGAAGTTGATTTAAAATTCCATTTCCTTAAACTTGTTCCGATTAAATAATTGGAGCAAATCCTTGAGATTTTTCTTTTAAAAAAATATTTGTACATCAATCAGGAAAATTTCTCAAAGGAGGGGAAAAAAGGAACAAGTTACACAGTCGGAGGGTGCCAATGATTATTGTTAGTAGGTTTATAATTACCTCAAAGACAGCAACAAAGGCCAGACGAGCAGCCATGATATGCCAGTATCGTGGGGAGGGCTGGAAGGCCTCCATATCGTTCGGTGGGTTATAGTAGCCACGGTAACGACAATAATCCACAGAAAAGTTCTTCCCGTCTATCACCATGTACTTTTGTGCAGGAATCGTGTAATTACTCGTGGGAAACACTGTCATTTCAAAAAAGGCAACAATTTACTTTATCAAACCTGATCTCCTCCACAAATTTAATTACTCTCATATTTCTATACTTTCCGTCCCAATATTTACAGAGAGAGAGAGATAGAGACAGAAAAGTAATTGTTGCTGTAGTAAATAATTGTATAAGGAAAGCAATTAGTAAATGATTTTTCTCTCTCTCTATCTACATTATCAGCCAGATCTATTAAAATAGTGAGTTACTGGATGTACACACACGTAGGAGGAACATACCTGAGAGAGAACTATTAATGTAATTATGTAAGGTCCCATCGTTGGAGCTGTACATGTACACGAGTCGGGGAATGATGTCACTTGTGTAGGCAATTACAAAGCCCTGCGTAGTGGAAGCACAAGTAAAACCTCACATGAATCACCTCAATGAATTTCTCTTGTTTTAGAGAGCAAAAGAGAAAAACAACTTGATTTGTTCTAACTGGACATGTTGCATGTCCAGGAAGGACAAAAAAAAATAAGGGTGGGGGTGCAAAAATTATTTGGAAAGAATCAAATGGAAAAATATAAAAACCGGTTTCCTGGAACACTCACATTCGTAACAACGGAAGTGTATGTAATCCCTTGGAGGATCCCATACCAAGCCCCAATGTCCTCCACGCGCT
Source organism: Disparrhopalites patrizii (assembly GCA_034698585.1). NCBI lineage: Eukaryota > Metazoa > Arthropoda > Collembola > Symphypleona > Sminthuridae > Disparrhopalites > Disparrhopalites patrizii. Next base: position 10,345 of record JAQGBT010005965.1, read on the forward strand.
CAGCTAAAGGTCTCCGTAATTGTGTGATCCATTTATAGGCGTCCAATCGGATTTCCACGATGTTGTTCAACAGGGCAAAGAATGGGGCCAGGGGGAAGGCTGCCACGAAGAGTGTGACGAATCCGTATTGTATCACTGTAAAATCAGTATTTCCTTCATTAAAAACTTGCATCTTGAATGACATTCAAGTTCTAATGGACGTACTGTGTCGGATTTGATTTCAATCCTTTTTCAGAGGGACTGGAACGTACTGCCAAAATGCTTGTTAAAAGCTACGTGTTACAATTATGGATAATTTTGGATTAAAATTCTGGATTGAAATTACGGATTAAAATTCTGGATTAAAATTTTGGATTAAAATTCTGGATTAAAATTTTGGATTAAAATTCTGGATTAAAATTTTGGATTAAAATTCTGGATTAAAATTCTTCATTAAAATTTTGGATTAAAATTTTGGATTAAAATTCTGGATTAAAATTCTGGATTAAAATTTTGGATTAAAATTCTGGATTAAAATTCTGGATTAAAATTCTGGATTAAAATTTTGGATTAAAATTTTGGATTAAAACTTTGGATTAAAATTATGGATTAAAATTATGGATTAAAAAGATTAAAATCTAGGAAAATGTAATTCAGGTTAAATTCCCTACCCATTTCCAAGTATTCGTGGAAAAGTGCTAGTTGGTCCACCTTCTTCAAATTGTAGTCCTGCTCCCATCTAGTGAAGAAAGTTGGGGTGTCCGAGCTGATATTGGAGGTGTACCTCATTCTCCGACACCAATTGCTCATTTTTCTGTCTCAAGGCCAAGTATAATAATAAAAGGGGAAATTATAGAGGGATCATAATTATTATTGTGTAAAAACAAATCACACAAAAACATACTATTGAGAAACCTTTGCCATGTAATCTCATGCTGCACATACTATAGATCTACATATATATTCAATACAATAGGACTTTTCTCTGATTTATTCCCTCTCATTAATGTAGGTGTTGGTCTCATTTTTATTTTTGTGAGTATAACAATACTTGAAGGAGGAAATAATTCACAAGAGAATTGTAGCAACTAATCAAAGGGAAATACTGGTAAACAAAAAAAAAAATCCATGTTCTTGTTATAAATGTCCTTGATTTTTTTTTTTGTGTATTTTGAATCATTATTTTCCAATAACTTCCGTCTGCGAACATGCACCCAAGCGTTCTTTTCACAGGGTGTAAAATGGAAGGTCTACCCCTCAATGTAGTTTGCGGTGACTGTGAAACAAATAAACTGGAGGGTGGACATTTTAAAAATTAGATATTTTTAACAAGCGTGGGAAAAGTTTATTATTTTTTTCCTGGAAGAAATAATTCCCCTACACCAAATTCACTCAAATAAAAATTAGTAAATAACTCATCAAGGTACTCACGGTAGGAAAAGCTCCATGAAGTTGTTGAAAAATTGCTTCCCAATCATAATGATGGAGAGCTGAATGAAGAGTTCCGAGAGACATCCTGCCGGATCACACATGTCGCCCCGAATTTTTTCAAAGGCATTATCCGATCCCTCACCAGGGTGACGGAAGAACCGGCCCTATCATAATGAGAAATATCAGACATTCAAAAGCAGAATTGGGACTAATATGCAAAGTGCAATTTCAAGCCCCCTTTTAGGACAACGCTCTCATATAAGGAAATCCCACAAAATGAAACGAATCCGTGAAGTATTAAAGAAATTTCCAATAAATCATGCAAGTAATTAACTACAATATCAGAACCCACAATCAGTGGAGTAAATATGCTTAAGAACGAGGAAGGAGGTAGAAAAATAAGAAAAAAAACATACAAGATTACTAAATCCATTGAAGGAGAAAAACTTATCTTGCTATTGAGGGAGTGAAAAAAAGTGATCGCTTTCTATATAGTTCTAATTAGGAAAAAAATCCTGAAGCCACCAGGTATACATAAGTTTTTCTGAGGTAAAATCCCATACCTTAAAGAAAGCTATGTAGATGAGGTAGGAGTAATAATTTATAAACTGAAATAAGAACATCTTAAAGGTGAAACTGTCTTCATATTCCGTCTGAGTCCTCGGATATTCGCTGTTAGTCAGCCAAATTGCTACATTGTAGTACACCCGCTGGAAAATAAATAAAACACATTTATGTACATAATGCGCACATTTACATACATAAGGCATCTTCCCTCTTCAGATGTTGCATTAAACTCTCGTTCCTGCCCAGAGAGACACACAAAGTAAAAGCAGAACGGTGAAATACTAGGAAAGGGGAAAGTAGAAAGGAATGAAGGATGAAATAGAAAAATTAAAAAATGCAACATTACTTTAAGAACATCCATGGAAGAGGATACTTTTTCAAGGTATAAACTTGCACATTTTCAGAGCTGAGGCAAATAAAAGGAGTTAATAACACTACAATAGTGGCAATGTGTTAAAAAAAACAATATTTACTTGCACAACACACAAAAAAATTACACTGCCACCATCTCATTCGTTACAGTGGTTTGAGAGGGAAAGAGAGAACACGACAAAAAAGTGCGAAAAGAGTCTGCTACTAATGCAGTAATGCTGCGAAGACGAAGGGAAGATGGACATTTTCTATAATAGGAACGGGCATTTAGAAATAAAACGATAATCTTATGTCGAGAAAAGATGGAAGCTTTTAGTGTATATTATCTGGAAGGGTACCAAAAAAACAAAGAAGCAGTTTCTCTGTATTATGCATATAAAGTGCATTAATATACATACATACACAAGTGTGTGCAACTGGTTCTGCAATTACGAGTTTTTTCCCCCATTCGCCGAGAGAATAATAAAAGATAATTTATCTCAATACAGAGAGAGAGGAAGAGAGGGAGAGGAAGAAAGAAATAGAGAGAGAGAGAGGGAGAGGAAGAAAGAAATAGAGAGAGAGAGAGAGGAAGAGAGGGAGAGGAAGAAAGAAATAGAGAGAGAGAGGAAGAGAGGGAGAGGAAGAAAGAAATAGAGAGAGAGAGGAAGAGAGGGAGAGGAAGAAAGAAATA
>JAQGBT010005966.1:0-13364 GCA_034698585.1 Disparrhopalites patrizii
AGACAGAGAGAAAGACAGAGAGAGACAGAGAGAGAGAAAGACCCAGAGAGAGACAGAGAGAAAGACAGAGAGAGAGAGAAAGACACAGAGAGAGAGAGACAGAGAGAAAGACAGAGAGAAAGGCAGAGAGAGAGAAAGGGGGGTAAGCGAGAAAAGAAAAGAGATCAAGCAAGAGCGAGAGAGAAAAGGGGAAAGAGAGAAAAGATTGAGAGATCAAGCAAGAAAGAAACAGACTACAAAGAAAAATGAAATCTCAGGATAATCCTCAATCCTTTATTATTTCTTGTTTCTTGCTCTACACGAGACATAAAGCTCACCCTATAGAATCTTACTTTTCCAATGCAGAAAAATAAGCGGTTGCATACCGCTGAAATCCGGTTAGACTCCATGCCCTTAAGTACATCCTACGGATGGCAAATGAATCTAATTTAGATCAATCGGGACTTTCCCAGAATTCTACACAAATTCAGCTGTCACGAGCATTATTGTTCCGAGAAAAAATATTACGACGTAGGTTAAGTCCACATGAATAATGTTCGCAGCTAGAGAAAGCGATCGGCAAAGAACGCACATCCGGTGGCTTTTTACCACCTTGCAACTTGCAACTACGAAGTGGCAGAAAACGCAGTGTTTTTTTACCCGGGACTTTTTTGCGTCTCACTTTCTCCTGCCTACACCTTCTAAAAGGACACAACGGGGAGATTTTTCTTTGGTATTGATTTGTGATTTTTTCCAGAGCCACACAAGATTGTAAGACGTCAGTCTCAAAGGGTATAAAACCTTCATAAAACACTTCCCTTTTACAGGTTGTAGTAAAACAATGATAGGCGTCGGGTTTTCCTTTGATTTTCCAATTCTTTCGTTACGGCATTTATTTACCCGGGAAACCTTCGGGGGAAAATCTTATCTGGACGGATTTTCTCGTGAGAGCGCACTTTCACCCATGCAAACCAAATTCTCCGGCAATATACAGAAATTAATGAGTATTTCCCGATCAAAAAAGGTCAAAGGTCATATTTCTTTAGTGGTTAATAAATAAAATAAATTTGTAAATAAATAATTTTGTATTACTGCTGATTCCTATACCGTCCTGGGAAAATTAGCTGCCCTTTTCGGGGCAATAATGACTACACTAACCAAGTAATTGATTACTTTGCAAGGCGTTTTAGCTCGAATTTTTCCCCAAAAAGGAGAATTAAGAATTCCAAACTCGCAATCATATCAGTTGAAATTAGTAAAATTAAGTTTCTCTTAACGTTATTTCAGGAGAAAGCCAAAGGCAAATCCCGACAAGCATTGAAACTCGATATAATTTCCTGTTTCCAAAGCCTCCAGGTCCTGCCTCAACTCGGCAATTTCCTGTAACATTTGCAAATATGCTTAGTTTCAAGGTGAGAAGTATTAGCTAAACAGAACGAACGCATTAAATTTGTATGGCGCAATTTACAGCCCATAGCGATTATGCCAACCGCCCATGGAAGCAATGTTTTCAGATTAATTTGCGCAATTAGAGCAATTATGTATGGATTAATACATATTTCAGTACAACCTACGAATTCTCCGTATGAATGAAAATGACTGGAAGAACGTACCTTTGCCTAATTATATTCATCCTTATTTTTTGTATTGTGAAAGAAAAGACAAAGGTTGTGAGGGAAAAGGATTGAATGCGTCCTGACAGAATTTAACGGCATGGAAAATAAGGTGTCATTATCTTTCCTTCACACCCTCCACACATACTGCGTAGTTCCATCACAGCCATTGGCTAACTGCCCAAAAAAGCTTGTTTACTTGCAAAAAAATTCTTCATGTGCTCTCAATTTTCTTCCAGTTTTTTTTTTTTTTTTTTTTCATACAGGGAAATGTCGCAATCCATCCTTCGAAACATGATAACAGCTAGAATGAAAGAAGATGCAAATGTAATTATAATTTGAAAATTACTCTTGCAAAGGAACATGCACGGAAAAGTAAACGTCCAGGTGGGCGCAAAGCAGAAGGGAGGAAAAAGTTCAATTTTTGTCAGTTCATTACTTCCAATTTCAAAGGTTATTTTTAGTAATTCTCATCCATGTGAGAAGCCTCTTACATTGTACACGAATAAATGAACTTTTAATAAAATCGTTATTCATGCCTTTTAGAACCTCAGAAGAAACATATTGTGTGTTATTTGCCATAGGGAAAAAATGTAAACATTCAAAAGGAACGTTAGGGAGTTGCTTTCTCTTAGGCTTTTGGAAGAGAATGCACGAGCAAAAGCATTGGGATGGGGCAGGGCGAGAAAAACCATCTTTTTGGCAAATACTGGGCTAAAAATAGATGGAAAGCACAACAATTTTTGGGAAGTAAACACATGAACGATATTTGTCGGTGTGGAGAGCAAAAACATTCGTCAGCAGGTTTCGTAACATTCCTACAGTTGAAAGAGCGTAAACAAAAACATTGTGTGGGTTTTGGTTGTTTTGGTTTGGGGAATGCGAAATTCATGCATATTCATGTGCATGTGACGTCGGTCATATTCCGGGGGAAATGGTGAAAGGAATTGTTATTCAATTAAGTCAACATTAAATGCATACATACATGCGTTAAAACAAACTTCTGTTTCAGCAAAATTACAGTACCGTGAAATTCTCAAAAGGCTTCTTGCACACTATGTAAAATGCTTGGAACGTTTGTAGAACTTCATATCATCACATCGAGAGATTATTACATTTATGTCTACGACTTTCCTTGTGCTCACCTATACAAAGGTATTCCAAAAGCACTTCTCGGCCTGAGGGTGCAAGGTAACATTTCCTTCTCGGTCATTGAATTATTCATGTACGTCTATAAGGACAATGGAGAAACAACAATGTACAAATTAGCCTACACTAAAAGGTTCACAGCTTCACGGCCAAAAAGTTCCCGAAACATTTAAAATCATGGCATTCAATGCAAATTTATTCGGAAAAACACATGTATAGGTACTTACAGGAATTGTTGCTAATCTGCACTGAAGCTTGTAACTAATATTTTTGACACAGACTCTTTTATTGCTTCATACTCTGATTTTCTACCATGTTTTTTTTAAAATGCGGAGCAATGTTTCTCTTTGCACTAATTAGTTGTGTTAGTGTCTAACGAAGGGCGATTGCCCTTCGATTGAGTGTACATTTCAGATTATTGGGACAGAATAACTACTTGGCACACAAGCATACTCGGAGAGGGTTGAAAGCCCGCACACAAATTTAATTTCATGGGTAATGACAACTAGTAAATAAGACGCAAAAAATTAATTACACAGACAAAGAGCGATGACGACAAAATAATACTTAATAGATTTGGTAAACAATTTAATTATAGAGATACACAATTTAAATCCGATTTACTGCCAGATCAATAATGACTACAAACACTTCCAGTCTATATTCAATATTCAAACTCTCCTCCTTCAATCTATAGGTTCTCGGAAAGTACGTGAAATACAGATTTGTTTCTAGCAGGAATTTGAAAAAGGTAGACAATAAGTATGTAATGTACGAAGACAATTTATTTGAACCAAAACACTTACTTTACAAAACACTACCTCTTAAACACTTACTTTTATAACTTCCTTAAATTCGTACTCTGAAAATTACCGCAGTAAAATGTTCGATCCATGTGCTTTCATGGGTTAGACTTATTTATATTCATTTTATTATGCATTTTCGCAAGGTGAAAATGCAACTTGCAGTGAAATCCGTTTTTTAGTCTTGACGTAAGTCAGCAAAGAGTTACTTCTAGTTGTACAAGTTTAAATATTGAGTAATGTATTTTGAATAATACAGCTATGATTTCAAAAACTGAGAATTGGCTTGGATTTTTACACGAACGTCTTAATCGGTTGAGTAAATAGGAGATGACATGTGTTTTGACCCCAGTATTTATATTCTGATTGTAAATTGACTTTAGTAACAAGCCGGAACATCCAAGAATATGTGTAGGTACTCATATTCCGGGGGTTTACCATCTTATTCCTTTAGAAGACTCAATATCGTTAATGTAATGAAAAATAAAAAATGATGCATCCACAGAAGGAATGCTAATAAAAATTTTAAGCGATGCGCAAAATAATATGATATCCTGAATCAGTATCCACGAAGTCAGACATTTCACCCACCCGGAGGGCGAATGCAGCATCTTCAAAAGGTTTCTGCATAGCACCCCGAGCGAAAGGTCCTAGGTCACCTCCTCGTTTCGCTGAAGAACAATCCGACACTTCCGAAGCAAGCTGGGCAAAGGAAATTTCACCACCTTCCACACGAGCTTTGTATCGTTTCAACAAGTTCATGGCTTCGTCCGGTGTTCTAGAGATTTTTTCTTCCCGCCACGACGAGGGACGCCGGGAATTCTTATGCTTGACCAACAAATGTCGACAAGTGATCGTGTTCGGCCCATCATCTGGCTCTGGCTCTGCCGGCTCCGTCGGCGCCTCCCATTGACTGTCCTTGGTGTAAATGTTCAGGTAGTATGCTTTTCCTGAAATTATGAAGTGTTGCATTAACTTTCCATAAATCATCCCAACATTTCAAAAATCCAAACCTGTTACTTGGAATTAATGACCACGTACATCCATATATGCAACAAGTCTAAAGTAACCTGAACATCAACTAGCAACTGGAACAACTGCACAAGCTAAAGGTTATACTTGGTACATACATACTACATACACATACATGGGCATGAGTTGCGTCCAGCTTATTTAATATAATTGTGATAGTCGTGTCTAATCAAGGTTAAGTGAGGTTATCTTGATTAGATTTGAATCATATTATGTTTACTTAACTAGTTATCCCAATAAGCCAATAATAAATAATACCATACAAGCTACATACCTACACAAGCTGTAAAGTGATCGGTGTACCACACCCACAGTTTCTTTTTGGGAAAGAACCACAGTATATAAATTCGAAATGTTTCAAAAAAGTACAGAAACCAACCTGTTGACCGGCTAACTCGCTTCTCCCATCCTGGGGGTAGATCCTGATTTTCGTTTGACATTCTGTCCCCTTCTCTTCAAGAACCTTATTGTCCTTTAATACAGTGAAGTATTAGGTTTGACTTTGACGAATGATCCAAATCAGCTGGTGATTCAATTCAAACAGTTGTCCCAAGGTCCAATATGGAAGTAGAATGTGTAGAATCTATGGATCATTTATTTAAGGCAATGAAGTTACAATTTTACAATGACAGGGCAAGTCAATTATGATCACCTTCCTACGATAATTGTTGAAAACAATGCATGCTAAATATTGAGCAATACCTTTAAAAGACAATATACTAGACCTACTACAAACGATGCAGTTCGACTGAGTTCGATCACGAAGAACTTAATCAAGATGTCTTTTCAATACGAGAAATACGATAATTTTGTGATTATTAAAAATAAAAGTAATGTAAAAATATGCTAAACCAAATTATTTGGCTTCGGTTTTCGGTTCGCCTTTCTTTTTGACTCACCGCCGCTTCTCCGAGCATTCAATTTTTCGCGCGTGAGGAAATTGTTGATGCCTTTTGTACATGTAAACTTTTTATTGCCGAGTACGAGAGCACAGGGAAAATGAATCCAAAATCTCGGTATTTTTTTTTTCCAACCATCAACGTTTGCTAATTTGATTAAAAAGCATACTTAATTACGATTGCTAACTGGCTTGCTATTACTACGTACAAGTAATAATTCGGTATGTTTTAAATGCACATTTTTTAAAAACATTTCGCTGTCGCGTCTTGACTTTGACTTTTGCCAGTAAATTCAAAGCGCGAATGTGTGATATGATTTTTTAAAGTACTAATTTACTAATAGTTTTTCTGAACAACGGAGCCAAAATTGTTTTATACATGCATATGTGGATATGGCTTATTCTATGCAATATGCAAAAACTCAACCTGATCCCGTAAGCTAAAAGTTCGGCATACCCTTGCATGCTTCACAGTACTGATTTTGCAATATAATGAGACTGAGCCCTGAAATGTGACAAACAAGTTTTCGAACAATGCGATTTATTGGTAACATGCAAATGCGTTGAAACAGTAACAAAAGTAGTCCCAGTGTAGTCGGACCTTTGCGTCAATTGACTTGGAAAACAGTATAGATGTCAAAGTGCTTGAACAATCAAGTCTTCGTCAGCTGATTCTATCTGACTTTCCAGGTTCAACAGCGACTACTGCAGGCTTTTTGGCATTTGCTTGAAAAAAATGTAAACTCAAATTAAATACGCCTCTAAAATAACATTAAACGAAATGGGCGACACCCAGATTAAACGTGAAAAGCTTTGTGACAAGCCTTATGACATGGCACAGTTAAAAGAATTCGAATAAAGCTTACAAATAGCACCATACAGAAATTTTCTTGGTTTGTCATGCAGTGCTTACACATTACACATAAAATAAATAGGAAAGCAAATTTTAGACGCTGATAAGCAAACACAAATTAGCGAACAATAATACATAAATTCAGCTTGCTAGAGCCAATTCGTGAGTCAAAACGGTATCACAAGCGTTTCGAAAAAAACAGTTCTTACAAAAATTAATCTACATTGACATTTGCGCGTTATGCACGAAAACGAAACAAAAAAATGAACTTCAAATTTTTGACAGGAAAATTTCACGTCTAAAGTTTACACAAGCGCTTTACTGTCTTTTAGGCTTTAATGTTGAGGGCTTCAAATTCGGAGTCAATACCGGAAGTATTTGATAACACACTCGTTGAAAGACCAGGTCTCTTTCTTGGAGTTCCAACTTCTTTTAAAGAGTTCAGGTACCCAAACAAGGTTTTCATGTCAATATTTTTGCAACAGTCTCCTGAAATCACATCTGAGAACATTTACGAAGAATATTAAATCATAGCTAGATATTAGATACGATTTGAAAATCTCCTGTTAAGTTAGCTACGTTTTTCTTACCATTAACAAATGCTGAGGCATCGGTGATAATACGCCTCTGAGATTCCCGTTTAAATTTTACATATTTTTCTGCACAGTGGCATTCTACGACTTGTCCGACAAGTGAACTCAGGGTACTGTTGTCATCCTTGCTAAGTTGCTTCAGCTCATCCACTGCTGCGTTAGGCTCATCATCGGTGAAAACCAAGTATTTGAGCCTAAATTGATCACCAATGTTATGTCAACGCCAAGTACCAATTATAATTATTAAAAGTATTAATCAAGTGAACTATAGTACATAAAACGAGTGATTTTAATTTACGTCGTTTCGGAACAATCCTTTGACAAGCGAAGAAATATTGATTCTGTATTCGGAGGTATCCATTCCAGAACGGTGGACGTTTCTTCGGTCTGGACCAAATAAAACACCTTATTCAATGTTCGTGAACATATAGAGTCGTTCATAATTCAGCAGCAATTACGCGTACAATAGGTATATATGAAACTAATCCTATTGAAAGAGGAGAAAATTACATTATTTGCAGGATAAAATATTAACCCGTTTGGTCCCACAGAGTAAAAGTTAGACCATTCATACGTCTGCAGCCGTCTAAACTGACTGAGAGGCCACATTGGTTGCACCTGCAGTCGAAAGGGATCCTGCATATGATGAGGTATATTTATGTGGGATCTACCTAATTTCCGGAGTCCTAAAATCTGTTCCTGCAAAATTTGAAATCATAATACATATTTAAAAAATTTAAACAAATACTGACCAAAACAAAAATAAGCGATAATTACAACCATCTTTACAAGTATTTTATTTTTTCAGTACTTACCCGAAGGCATTTAAGCCGTTCACCTAAACTACACTGTTGTAAATCTCTGCCATTAAATACTAGAACATCAGACATGTCGTACAGGTATTCGCCAACACTTCCATGTTCACTGTTGGTTGCACGTCTTAACACCATCTGCAAGTGAAAACCAATAGCAATTGAGTTCTAATTCCGAATACCAAAATCATGATTTTGAACCAGAAACGATGCAGATGCATGAACAGAAAGAGGCAAATACATACATGCAATATGCACACACTCAAACAATATTATTAATTTACTATGCAATACATATTATTACCCCAAAAATCAGCGTTGAAAATATATCTGATTTGGATGAACCAAAATATCTAAGAGATGGTAGTTCTTTTACACGGTTCTTCTCGTCAATCAAAAAGGCTTCACCCTTTGAGTTCAGAAACAGTGTATACCGAAAATATTCTTGAGGTCTCCAAGAAACCATATATCGCTGAGATTTAATCAGATTAAACCCAATTTCATCCAATGCTCGGACCGAGTGGTGAAATCTGTATAATATCATTATGATTGACTAGCAATTAAAACTTTCACAAATCTTTAAAATTCATTTTAAAGATTAAAAAGTGCGATAGTTTCTCACCTGCACGATTCACCCCGACCAAGTAAAGCATTTATTTCCGAAAACATGGATTGTTGTTTTGCTTCAGCGACGTCGATCGAATGATAAGTCAGGTACTTCTGAAATGACTCTCCAACTTTGGGTATTCGAATTCGGTTGATCTCTTGGTGAGGAAGAACACGGATGTTTCCGCCAACATTATGCGTGTTAATACTTGGAACTGGAACTGCATTTCCTTGTCGGATTTTCCTCGTGTTTCCAACTTTCCAAGGTGGGCTACTAACTTTTGGAGGTGCGTTACTGCGCCAGCCTCCAAAATACCTAACAAAATCATCTACCATATTCTGACGATAAATTCCCGGAGGACGTTGCTCCGCAAATTTTTCTAAAGCTACGTGCGGATCCATCTTCATAGTCGCACTCAAAAAGGAACAAATTAAAAATCCTGTCCGATTGAATCCATGAGTACAATGTATCCCGATTTTTTGGGTGGGATTTTCGGTTAAAAAGTTATTGCAGACCGTCACGAAAAAGCTAATGTCCTTTCGTGTAGGACTTTCTCGGCCAACTACCGCCAATTTGAAGTACTTGATCCCCAATCTTTCTACGTACATTGGATTGTAATATTTCGTGGTGTTTGTCAAATCAATCCATAAGCCGATTACCCACTGAAAACCAAAATACACCGTAATGATAATTCAGACTAATTTGCTAACAAAAACACGGGCAATGACCATTATAATGAAGAATACCACAGAAAACCAAACATTAATCTAGGACTAGCCTTTTGTTCCTTTGCATGATCCACAACGGTTTTAATGCTAAATGACCCATTATCAGCAGACAAAGGTGTTTTGAATGGGAAAAATATTCCCTCGACCAGACCCAAGGCCATGTCGGGAGACTCTGAAATAAATATCAGTTTCACAAATAAGAATTATTCAGAAATTGTGCATGACCCCATTCACATGATGACCCTGTGATATTCATGACGAAATCTAAACATTTGGCTTTTTAATAAAACAAGTTTACAATTTCACCCTTCACAGTTGCATCAATATGTGAAAATGCTTTTTTGAATAAAATATGAACCAAAATCGCTCACCTTTCCAACCTTCTGGAAGGGGCATCTTAATCGATTTTGTACCAAAATTACGAACACTACTACTACAACAGAGATGCGAAAATTGCTGAAAATTCTTGAGATGTCTGGCGAGTCTGATGAACATGCCAAGCCGCCGTGGAAAAATGTGGATTGAGATTTGGGTGAACAATCACCAAATAAATAAGACACAATGGGCAACAAACATGAAAAATTTGACTGTATCAGTATCCTTGCGATTCAAAAATCCTATTTAATTTGAAGCAAAAGGTGTTAAAAATAAAAGTTTTTCTTCTTCAATACATAGCAAAAATTGAGTGTAAAGTGGCTCTGCAGCTTTGCTTTACATGTACCAAATTACCATTATCAGCAAACTATTTACTTACGAGCTAATTTTTACTTTTCTTTTACTAATTATATTATTGGTTAAGATTTTAAGAATCCAAATTTTTTAAAGCTTTTAGTTAGTTTTATTAAAAGAAACATGCACAGTTGGATTTTGAAATCCCTCGCAGCCTTTCCTTTGGTATATTGTAAATTCAAGGATACCTCGAACATGCGTTTATAATAGACCAAATAAAATCATGGAGAACGGTCCTTTTTTTCTCTATACATATACACTACTTTCCTTTATCTATTCATTTATTTATTAATGACTGTTTCAATCCCTTCTTATCATACTGAGTCCTGAAATCTTATACGAATATCCACTATCCACAAAACAAAACTATGATTCGACTATTCTTTTGTTCTGTTCTGTTCTGAATGGGCGATTATAATGATCTTCATAATGATACACTTTACCACAAGAAGTGTGCATGGATCCATCAACTATAGAACTATAGAACACAATAATGAATGCTACTGAATAGTATGCTCAGGTTTTGCAAGTCCACAAATACACAGTCGTTAATCGAAATTATTTGTAACATTCTCTACAGATAAAAACTTTATTAGATCAGATACAAGATTCCATGTTACTTGACAAGTTGTCAACACTATTTAAAAAGTAAGTAAATCAAGGATACTTGATTTTAAAACATTTAAAAAGAAACCTCAAAAATACTGCCTGAAGTTTTAAACAGAAGTCATTATAAATTATTACTAACATAAATATAAACACATAACAATCAATATGTGCAACCTGTATTTATACTAGCTACAATTCTATACAATATTTATATTAAACTAAAGTTTCTTATTCTAAAATGTCTTTGTTAATCAAGGCATTTTGCTTGGCTACCTCTACCAGAGCAGCTTTGGCTGTCATTGTTGGAGGTACTATATCTGTAACAAAAACACGAACGAAATTTTAATGCAACATTACGGTTAAAGTGACGCAACAATGCAGAAATACAAGTTGCATAATCTTACAGGTACTGGTAAGAACCACACGTGTACAGTGTACACATTCGCATACCTTTAAGAAAAGCCATGTTCTCATGCTTGTTAATGTAGTCAGCCAGATTTTTGTACGTCAAAGATTTTCCTTTTGAAGAATCCAAAGCCTGCCGTGCTAAATAGTCCACGAACAACTCCTGGAAGTCATATAAAATAAAAGTGGATGAGCGGATATGCAATAATTTACATTGAATCAACAAGTTTGGTCAAAACTGACAGAGCTTGTAGACCTACCGTAGCTTTTGTAATCAGGTACAATGTCTCACTGGCAATTTGTTCTACTTCCGGAGATGACTTCATAATAGTTTTCACCTTTGCTTGCGGTAACAGTAAATCGGTTCTTTTCGAAGCGGAGGTGGAAGGGGTGAGAATTTCCGTAATTACTTCTACTTTGGGTTTCACATCGGGTTTTGGCTTAGCTTCTGCTTTCACCTTTACCTCCGCCTTCGGTTTTGCTTCACTCTTAGGTTTTACTTCTGTCTTCTGCTTTACTTCTGCCTTAGGTTTTGCTTCAACCTTCGGCTTTACCTCAGTCTTTGATTTGACCTCCGGCTTCACTTTCGTTTCCGCCTTTGGTTTAACTTCATTCTTTACTTTTACTTCACCCCTGGTTTTACTATCTCCTTTGGTTTTTCTGTCGGCCATCGCTGTTTGTCACGAGTATGTAGATAGTTTCTGTTACGGGAAGAATAATGTACGTGTATTTGTGTAACATGTGTTTTATGGAATGTTCAAATTGTCATTTTCTCAGTAAAATAACCAACCTTGGAATGTGCAGATGTGGTACGATTTAATTGTGAGCACCAGGAGAAGGTCCTCACACCGTTATCGTATTGGACAACAATACCTGACTGCAACACAAAAAATAAAAAATCTCTAAAATATCACTAGAACCGGGTATCTACAAAACTGATACCACGTAAAAAAACAACGTTGCATAATACGAACATTCCAAACTGAAACATTCCTTTTATGCAAATTATTGTCTTTTCAACCGGTGTGGTCATTTGATCGAAAATTGATAATGTGAAACTGAAACCGAAAAAAAAACCAGCTGTGTAGATACAAACTTCAAACACAAGAATACATCTACATAAACAAAGTTGATCATAACTCCCGAACATCATTTAACGTTTTTTTCGTAGTTTGTCTTTCCCGTAAATATGATATTTGAGATTTGACACTTACCTTGATCTTGGCTTTGGCTTACTGGATTGTGGAACTCTTGAGGTCCTAGGTCCTAGTTCTACTCTTATTCTTGATCCTACTTTAAAAATCAATTACTAAAAATTGCATTACCGCAACACCAGAAACATTAACAAAACTTGTTTTGATGAATATAATGATTAATTAATGTTCTTCCACGCGCAATTTATTTCTCACGTCGCACTTTACACCGGAAGAGCAGATGAAAAAACAAGCCGCAGTCATTACAGAAGCATCAGGTTTTCTTTCTCCGATTTCGCGCCTTCCAAGTCATTGAGGGAGAAGCATTCTCAATGCAAAATAAAAAAAAAAAATTACAATTTGCCCACGAATCTTTCCTAAAAAAACCCATGGAATTGCAGGTGGTCAAAGGTCATTATGAAAATCGAATGGTCAGTATTGTCTTCAACATCTTGGAACACCTGCGTAGTACCTTTAAACCATACAATTTACAAACACTGTAGTCTCAATTAGCATTTATGAATAATCGAAAGAAAATTAAACTAAAAAAACAATGTACCCCCTGCTGTTGTTTTGCGGCCAGTTCTGGACCAGTGGAATGATGGCGATTTTTTTACGGGACGAATACGGGGTCAAAAAGGGTCACCCGGTCGCCCCAGAGGGATGAATACCACCCTCGACTATTACTCATTTATTATTTTTAATTCCAAAATAGCACAATCACGTATATATGTATATACAGGTGCCTAATGGCAAAAAACAGAGTTGAAAACAAAGCTTCCAGAAAATTCTCGTTTTCACTCGTACTGAATCGTGTTTGGCTGAAATAATTATTTAAATATTTTTGTATGATCACTACGTAAAAGCTTGGCAATTAATAGTCAATTGTTACTCTGAGAATCCCAATTTAAATACCTGAAAACTGATCGCAGGGCCAATCAGCTAAATTTTCTGCATGAAACCATGCATTTACCATCACTCTGCATTAACAATACATATATGAGAGAATTTTGATCCACTGCGGCTTTTTTATAAGAGGAAAAGAAAGAGCATTTAAGTGAAGGGAATCCTTTATTAAGGGAGAAATATTTATCGAAGGGGTCATTTTGGCAACAGGGCGCTCCACAAAAAATTCGACCTACATAAAATCTTTTAATTTATTGCATACCTTTTTGTAAATAGTTTCGCCCTTTAAATATTGATAATATTTCTCCGAAAATATCGTCAATTAAAATGTTGAAAAAGAGTTACTTAACTAGTCATTAATTTTATTTTGGGAAACACCACGTGATCATTGTTCATACCTGGAATTATCTCGAGTTTTTCGACATGCACCAGTTGTAATTAAAACGGTGATCTGG
>JAQGBT010005967.1:0-13362 GCA_034698585.1 Disparrhopalites patrizii
TAGTGTACATATTAAATGTTCCATATAACAACTTTTCTATATAACAACCATTTTTGGCCTTCCCTTCAGGGTAATTATAGCGAGAGTCCACTGTATACGAATAAGTTCAAGCGATCATTGAGATCAAGTTAATAATTTATGTGCAATTGTATTTTTAATTGGAATATAAATCATTGTTTTTTTTTGTTACATGCACATATAAACCACAGTGTCAAATAAAATACATAATAATTTTCATTCATAATCAGAAAACAAATAGATGTGCTATATCCGTTTTCGCTATAAGCATTAATTTAGAGCGCACGGAATTTCGCAGTGTTTTAGCTACCAAAAGCGATTAGCATGCTGCCAGCTTGACAAATCACGAAATTGGCATATATTGCTGGTGAGTAGTTGTCCACAACCTGAAATTCTCCCACTCGTATGTAACATTCGGGGATGGCCACGAGGCCTTTGCGCAAATAAAGCTGCTCCCGTCTCCACCAAAATATCCTTTCTCGATGAAATATTCGCAAGGTTCTCTCCTTGAGATTTCTGATGTCTGCCGGGATTGTTGCTAACAATTGTAGTAGCATCGTCCAAGTCAAAATGGCATATACAGCCACTACCGCTAAGCCCAGAGCCAGGACGGAGTTGCTAGCATTTAGTCTAATTGCAACAAATAATATCAAGGGAAAAGACAATGAACAACTGGATTTCATAGCGTATATGCACGCAGAGAGAGTTCGGTTGAAAATTTGAATGTTCAACTGCACGCATTTCAGCCGCTTACAAAAGGCTTTTGGACACAAGTGTCCATGTGACCTGGAAAAAATAAATTTTGGTAAGCCCATTTGCACATGTATTTATATGCGATTAAATTATAGAGAGAATCCGGGGAAAATTTTTTGTTTAATTATTAATTAAATATAAACCGTATTTTTGTATATGTTGATGTATTGTTTGTTCAAAAGGAGGAAAATCTAACCGACGTATCGGCAGAAAGTATTTGCGTTTCAAAACCAGATAGAAACACAATATTTGCAGTGTGCAAGCGAAGAAAATGCTGTAGACGTTGATGGAGCCAAATCCAGCTAGAGCCAAAGACTGGATCCAAATCCAGAAATTTGTCGAAGAATGCTGGAGGAAAAGGTCGTTGGAACCGGATGAAACCCAGAAGAAGCTCACAGTAATCGACAAGAGGAACGAGACAGGAATCACTAGAATAATCATTTCCGTCAAAGAATGACGCTGACGTCTTTTGACAGGGCGTGCAATATGCACCTAGCTAGAAGTTCCTGTGAAATTTTTTTTAAAAACCGCTTAATGTACACAAGACACTGGAGTCTCTCTATAACAAGTCTCTTTATAGCAATATTTCTCTGTAACAACATTATTCGCCCGGAGCAGGGTGCACTTTTTTCAAATGTATAACAAATTACAGTCAATTTTCTCTATAACGGTTTAGCAAGATGTATAGGTGTATATAACCGTTATATCAAAAAGCCGTTATAGAGAATAATGCAATAATCTTTACCACGCAAAACGTAATTAAGCTTGTGGGGTCAGGAAAAAAAGTGAGAAAACTGTTATCGTGAGAGAAATATGCAAAAGCGTGGCCTAAAACCGTTATAGAAAAAAAGAAAAAACCGGATTTATAACTTTAGAAAACTCGTTATAGTGTCAAAAATGTTTGAATGTTAGAGGGTGGGGCCTAAAACCGTTATATAGTGACTTGTGAAAACCGCAGGGGTTTAAACATTTAGGAAACAACGTTATAGGTATACGTACTATCTAAAATATTTAGAGGCGTGGCTGAAACCGTTGTAGAGAAAAATTATTGACCGCCGGGATTCAAAACCATTATAAAGAGGCCCTTTATAGAGAGAATTGACTGTATATTGTTATTTACACATTGATCAAATTTCCTACAAAATCTCCAAAGGTCTAACCAATGCCGCTCTGCCCGTCATCATTTCGGAGGATCTGCGTTAGCAAGTATGCGGACTCGGTCGTATGGAAAGTAAATACGACGACAACCACTATAGATGAACGGAGCATGTTAGCCCAATTAACAGAAGTCTGGCAGCCATCAGAATATCCACATTATCCGGACTACTTTCCATCAGAGGCCAAATTCCCCAAGCGTAACTAAGAAGAATGGAATTACTTAGGAAAGAACCACATTTCCAAAGCCTTATTTTGGCTGGATTCGCCTTTGCAAGCACTTCTCCGGTCTGGACATCTATACGGAATGGAAGGAAATGAAGGGACGACAGGATATAAATGGCATAGCGATGGACAAACAACTCCGAAGCTTTCAGCATGGTCTTAATCGCCGAATGTCTCTTTTATAGACGTATCAATACAATTTTTGATGTTTATAGAAGTCCAGCAAAAAAAAAGAGTAAATCTTTATGATTTTTCAAAATGCTTATACAAGTTTTGGGCATGTATAACGCCTGGCTTTGGAGTGACTTTGGAATAAAAATGCACACAAATTTTCTCTTCAAATGCCAATTGTTATAGGATTCCTGACTTGTGCTGAAATAAAGCAACTATAGCATTAGGAAATGGCAATTATATCATTCACACAAAACGTGTGGGAGATTTGTGTGAGTTGTCACTGCGTTTGTGTTTGCATATCACGATAAGGCAAGCTGCCTCGCAATGCCCACAAGGTCACAAACAAATTTTGTATTCAAATTACAGTCAATTCTCTTTATAACGGCTTAGCAAAACCGAGCCAGAAAAACCGTTATAAGGAATAACCGGTATAAGGAAAACCGTTAAAAAACGGTTTTAATGACGGGGGATTCGAAATTACAGAAAAACCGTTAGAGCGTGTGAGGACGTGGCCGAAAAACCGTTATAGCAAACAGGAATTTATGGCGGGGGAAAGATAAATTTGAAAAAACCGGTATCGCGTGTGAGGGCGTGGTCGAAAAACCGTTATAGACATCTACTGGTCGGGGATTCAGACCTTCCCCGGTATAACGAAAAAACCGTTATAAAATAACCGTTATAGAGGAAGATATTAGCATTGAAATGGTCTCGGGGGGTTTTGTGAACACCGTTATAGTGCAAAAACCGTTATAAGGAGGTCCGTTATAGAGATAATTGACTGTATAAGCCGTTACTGCAATTTAGATTTACTTTTAGCTCCGCTGGAACCTATTTGCTAATTGCGAAAAGTGAGCGAATCGTGTTGTTCCTGTTCCGAAAGCTGTGTCTGGTGAAATGATAATCACAGTAAACGTTCCAATTTACCTGGCGGTATTCTGGACGACTTCAAAAACTAAAGGCCGACAAAGGTATATCCACTCAAGAATGAAGTATTTGCACTTCAACTTCAACCTTCCTGCACCTAATTACTTGTTCATTCTCTATAGCCAACAACGTTTAAGTTGGAATTTGGCAAAGGATGTTGTGTGGGCGCATATATACATACATAGATACTTTATGATAAATGTGTCATACATGTACATATTCTTGCTTGCGTCATAGCATATGCTTGTATACCTTGGAAACGATCGTCTAAAATACTAAATTTTTAGTATTTTGGATTGGACGTAAAGAAAAAAATAGCCTAGAACAAAATTTTAGAGCGAGCACAAATTTTAGTACTGAAGAAATTTACAACTCAACTTTATACGTTGATAAGCCTTATAAGATGTAGCTAATTTAAATTTATTCCGCACATTTTTACTGTATATTTATTATTGCATTTAATGATATATCCGGATTTTCAATGTACATATGTAGATATAATTATAATCTATTCATCATTTGATATGAAATTCAATATGTGTCTCTTCCTAATCTTGGCCAAAGACAATTGCACACCAACAATGTCTGGACTCTGGATTATGTACATTTAAGCGTTATTATTTGAATATACATTTAGTTGGATGAACTTAAATTTTAAATTAAAAATGCTTGTAATTTAATTAAATACATTGGAGTCTCTCTACAACAAGTTACTGTATAACAGCATTTCTCTGCAACAGCCTTATTTTTCCATCCCTTCGTACATGTTCTATATAACAAAATTTCCCTGTAACAATATTTATCGCCTTTCCTTTCAGAGTTGCTATATAGAGATTCCACTGCACAAGTTGGACAAAATTGAATTGTTTATTGCAACTATTCCTGTTCGATAGCTAAGATATAGAGCCATAAGGCATAACGTTTTGCATTCAAAAATATTCTTGCACCCCGTCAATGATGGCTTGAACCCCTTCGAATAATTCCGGCATTTCCTTCAAGAAATCCCCAATCTGTCTAGGTGTGACTTGGGCCATGGCATCCAAAATTTTCCCCATGTCTCGTACAACCAACGGTTGTTTGGCGGGGTCATTTTGACCCACCGTGCCTGTCCTTTCGCTCTGGTAATATTATACAAACACATTCTAACTACACCGTTTCAAATGAGTGTAACAAAAACACATCTACATTGGTTTAAATAGGCATTTCCACATAAATCATATTACCTCTCTTAAGCATTTGAGAAGCTCAATGAACCTATTCGTCTCACTTTGCCGGGCAAGGAACGGCAATTTGTCTACGGCCACCCGAAAATCTAATTGTCCATTTAGCACCGCTTGCATCAGCCGAAGGATCTCATCCTGCCGTTGTTGGGCTCGAACGGGCCCCGTCACTAGAACGACGGCCAAAGTGCGGAGGAAATTGGACTCTATTTGTTTTGCTATCTCTTCTTTGGTTAATTCTAGCACGTGAAGAAATTCCACATGCTCAGCCCCGGACTTGGACAGAGCCAGTAAATTCTCAGCCTTCCGAGCCAGAATTTCACCCCGGATGATTCCATCTGCTTTTGCAAGGAGCTCCGCCTGTTAATTAACACTCAATTTATTTGTCGAATAATGGATACGCGCCACTGATTACCTTTTTATGCTACACAAATTTACTTTCTGTAGCGGAAAATGATTTTAGGAAACGAAAATACGCGCCAATATGACATTTTCTATGGATTTTCTATGAAGATTGTGTATCCTTTACCGACAATGGCAGCTCCAGCCAATCCAAGTGTTCCAGGTTCCGTGGCAGCAGCTGTTCTACAAATCCCGTCGACCAATAAATCTATTGGCGGGCATGAAAATACAGAACAAAATCAATTAAATTTAATATAACATATATCGTAACGTATACAAATCACAATTACAGCGTGTGTACAAAATTTGTCCGTCTCCGGATTTTGTTTATACCTGGGCTGTTAAGGCTAAGGCCAAAAACGCCCAATCCGCTCTTGACAAATTTCGCATTGTATCCGGGTCAACCTCGACGATATGAATAGGCTCTCAGGAACTGCTAGTAAAAATAGGTTCTCAGGATCTGCTAAAATGAATTTAGTTTTTGGATATTTAGGGCTGACCAATCGCTTCAATCTCCATGGTCTCAGCTGGACGTGTTGTCACCATTGTTGTGTTAATTTATGTTCATATATTTATGTCATATACGTATACTGAACCTTATTTTCCCTTTCCGTTCATGCACATGCTTCGGAGGACATTGACTTGCACTCGTTTTGGGTTTGTTCAGACAATTTAGCCCGCAAACAGTCTCATATTGTTATCATATTGTAATATTGTTATATACCAACTGGTGGTTGCAGTATTGCACGTATATATTTCGTTAGCAGTTAATGCATGAGCAGAATTTGTGGACCAAATGCCTTCCGTAAAAGGTTTTCCATGTATATAGTGGAAACTGGTCAGAAAAAATACAAAGAAGGATCTGATCGAGGAAAACATCTACAGATTGCGTATGGGCATAATGAGCTACGTGAAAGAGATTGTATGCTAATGGCCGGCGCCTGGAACAACGGCATACATTATGAACTGAACATGAGTTGTTACTTTCCTTTTTTCGATTTGATATTAAAATCTTCCTAGCTCCATTTGCGCTATTCTGCCGAGAAGATGAGCAAATATTGTCATTACTCATCCTGTAATTTATGTGCATATGTTAATGCACTTGCAGGTGCAGAAGGCATCAAAATAAATTATTTATAGAAGCCACTTTTATTGTATGCTGCTCTCACTTCTTGTTGGAAAATGTAAATATGCCAAAATGTCAATATTTGGTCCACAAAAATAATAATAACAAAAATAATAATTCTGGATGTAAAATCAATCGTATAACAAATTTTTTATTCAAACCAATGCGTCTGTCTGATTAGAAGAAATTCTGTCAAAATTTTGGACAAGTCCTTGTGATGTTTTGAAAAATAACAACATTTGTATTTGGTTAATAATTACTCGGCAATAACCCTGAACATGCTGTCAATGAGCGTTGTGAGGAAATCCCCGACGCCCGTGAACATGTTGGGAAGGAAAGTGTACAACGGGGTGAAGTTACTGCCAAGGCCGCTGTCACGCTGCTGATTGGCGAAGGCAATGACCGTGTCGATGGCCGTGTCCATGTCATTGGGAAGCCGGATTTGGTTATTCCGCACCAATCGCATCGTCTCCACGAATTGCGTGGGTCCGTCCAGGAGGACGAGACGAGGCATGTAGGCCACGACTCCGGCCAGGGAGAAGGAATTGGTCACCATTCCGCGCATCAGCGTATTCGCCGCCCGACTCACATTAGTTCCGGCGATGGCCGAGGAGTTGGCCAATCCCGCAAGGGCATGGACGAGATTGTTCTGCAACCGGCTTTGTGCACTGTCTAAAGCCTGACGGGCTTCCTTCAGATTCTCCTTGTCTAGCTTGCTCGACTCTGGCGCGGCGTTGGCCTGGTAGTCACAATTTGCAAATATTATTTTATTACACACAGCACTTGGATGAAAACACGAATACACAATGGTAAATAAAAAAGACAATCCGTTCAAACAGCAAATTTAGTGCTTTTGGGGAAATAAATCCGTGCGCAAGCGGATTTTCAAAAACGTCCTTCAAATACACGTTTCGTATAAAACCAGGAAAAAACCAAAAATCAAACCAAAATGTATAAAATCAAAACGTCTTATCGGTTGAGAAGAAATTTGGTAAACATTACCAATAGCAAATTGCATAAAACTCGAATAAACAAAATTTCATCGGGCTTGTCACTTCGCGAATTCTCTGATAAGCAAAATTTTTGCGGAAATGCGTTGCGGCAAAAATCGATTTAATCCTGAAAAAATGGCACACGTTCTACCAAATAAATTTCGCGCCAGCAAGCTCGAATTACGAAAAATCCAGACATTATTTTCATTAAATCCAGAAATTATTCCCATCAAATCCAGAAATTATTTCCATCAAATCCAGAAATTATTTCTATTAAATCCAGAAATTATTTCCATTAAATCCAGAAATTATTTCTATTAAATTCAGAAATTATTTCCATTAAATCCAGAAATTATTTCCATTAAATCCAGAAATTATTTCCATCAAATCCAGAAATTATTTCCATTAAATCCAGAAATTATTTCCATTAAATCCAGAAATTATTTCCATTAAATCCAGAAATTATTTCCATCAAATCCAGAAATTAATTCCATTAAATCCAGAAATTATTTCCATTAAATCCAGAAATTATTTCCATTAAATCCGGAAACTATTTCCATTTAATCCAGAAATTATTTCCATTAAATCCGGAAACTATTTCCATTAAATCTAGAAAAACTTTCATTAATTTTGACTTTCCATGAAATCCAGAAAATAAATTTGTTCTTTGCAAATCCACATCAACACATTACAAAATTGTTTTTAATAATTTCTAAAACAGCGCAAATAACACAGAATAGCCGTGAAATAAAATGTAGATAAAACCCGTAAATAAACATTTTGAACCCCATTTTAAAATATTTTCATTTAATACTAAAGATAATACTGTCTAAATTAAAAGCGCGTTTAAGAATGTATATTGAGGCTACAAATAGCAAAAATTTACCTCCAGGAAGCATCCCAAAACTAGAGCAAGGACAATTAAATATCTGAACTCCATCGTTGATACTTCGCAAAACGAGATTTTACAAAATAAATGGAAAAAGTGCCTCTTCTTTTGCTCCACTCAATTGTGACTAACCTGCCTCCTGCCAGGTTCGCCCCAGCTTTTATACCCCTAAAAAAGTAGCATGCCTGAGTCACCTCCAAGGAGGTCACCCACCAGCTTCCGGGGAGACGTATGGATTTGTATTTTATTGCGTTTTGTATTTTTTTTGCCGAAGAATAACGTTTTTTTTCTGTTCTCTTCCATATGGAAATTTTAACCTCCTTCTCCCACCAGAAACTTTCGCCTCCATTGTTTAATCCAGCATACCAACGCCAGGCCCAACAAAGTATACAGATCTCCTCATTATGCCCCTTGCATTTGTACATATTCCACGAGCTGGGAAACGTTTTTCTCTCTATTTGTCATCTAGTTCGCGAACAGAGATTGTTTGTTACAAGCATATGGAGAGTGAATAATAAAAAAAAAGGCACTTCGCGTATATGTATAGAATATTATGAACATTTATTTCAGCAAACTGGCTCCGAATCCCAAAAGAAAATGTAATTACTATACATATAAATACATGTTGATTAGTACAAAACTGGTGCATATACATATAGATATACGGAGAATTTGTTGCACATTTTTAACGTGGAACCATCCGCATTTTGATACCATCACGAGGTCGAGTAATGACGGAAATCATCACCTGCACATCTTCCCTCTTGTCAACTGCTTCCAGTTTAAAATTACGGAAAATATTCGCAAGCAACACTTTCTCTTCCATTATGGCAAATTTTTGACCTGGAAATTTTTACAAGCAAATATCAGTATACATTTATACATATATATATATATACATATACCTACATGTAAAATTTGATCAGAGATGGTCAAAATACATCGTATTTAACATGCAGGGCACCAACTAATGATTATACCCCCTAGCACTATGGTCTAGCAATGCTGGAAAATGGCAATAGGAGAAATCGAATGTAGAATTTTATTATGCATGCAGACAAAATGTTTGGTTTCTAATCCGACCAAAATTACCGAAGTTATGGCTGTTTTTCAAAAAGAAGTTAAAAAATTTCAATTTTTGGCCAGCTATAGATTTTTTGTTTCCGCTTTCTTGTTCTATTGCTCCACTCACACAAATCGGAAAAAGCGTGAATCCTAAACACAATTTCATTGCGGATTTGGGAAAAAGTCCACATTAAAATCAAACAAGAAATCACTAAGTTATGACGATTTTCCGGCACCAAGTTCAAAATATTAAACTTTTTAAAAAATGTAGTTTTTTAATTTTATTTTTCAAAATGCATTTTTCGGATGCAAAAATTGAATTATGAATTCAGCAAAACAACTTTTATCCAGATCGGACCAAAATTACGGAAGTTATAGCGGTTCTTCAAAAAAAAATACAGTTTTTGGAGAGATCAGAGATTCTTAAACGTTTTTTTTAAACCGCCATAACTTCCGTAATTTCAGTCCGATCTGGATAAAAGTTGTTTTGCTGGATTCTCAATACAAGTTTTTACAGAAACATGCATTTTTAAAAATAAAATAAAAAAACTACATTTTTTGAAAATTTTAATATTTTGAACCTGGTGCAGGAAAATTGTCATAACTTAGTGATTTCTTGTTTGATGTAAATGTGGATTTTTTGCCAGATCCGCAATAAAATTGCGCTCAGGATTCACGCTTTTCCTGCTCGAGTACATGTAAACGAGTACATGTATTGGAAATACAAATTTAAAATACATTTTTGTCATTGTATTTTCTGTAAGTATTTTCTACATGTAAATTTGTAATTAAATACTTGGGGAGCAGCCCAATGTAATTGATAATTTGTAAATAAAATCTCCGAATGTATTTGTATTTTGCAATTAGTATTTGGAACTAAAGTATTTTAGCCGGATCTCCAAAATTTATTGGTACTTTACCTATACAATTCCGTGGGCCGGCAGAGAAAGGAATGTACGCGTAGGGATGTCTTCCCACGGTATTTTCCGGGAGGAATCTATCCGGCTGGAACTTCTCCGGATCCGGGTAGATCTCTGGACTGTAGTGAACCTGCATGGTGAGAAGGCAGATATTCACCCCTGCGGGAATCACCGTCTTTTCGTCTACAAAATGAAACATGGACGTAAGCACAAACACATAAAACAAATACAAGTCCCAAAATTCAATGACAAAAAAATTTGTCATTTGTTTCTTTCTAGTGAAATCAGCAAAATTGCAAATATATATAGACAATAATGCTATACTGGCATACATACCTAGAATTAAATCGTGGGTCAATTCTCTTGCCATGAAGGGCACGCTAGGGAACAGACGGAGAGCTTCCTTAATGCACATTTCCAAATACTTCATCTCCGTCAAATCCTTGGAGGTAATGGGACGGCTGCGGTCGGCGCCGAAAATTTTGTCCATCTCTTCATGTACTTTTGCCTGGTTACAAATAATGCATGTAGAATATGAAATTAAAAATACATTTCTTCTTGATCGGATTCTAGAATAATAATGTTAAAATTTGACAGCGGAAATCAAATTCAATCCCAATCCAGCCATTTTAGGAGCAAATTAGTGTATATAAATTCAAATAAAATTCGCATACTTGATATTCGGGATGAAGCGCCACCATGAAAAGAGTCCATTTAATACTGGCGGCTGTGGTGTCATGGCCCTGGGGAAAAAAATATGCATACATAAGCACATAATATTCATTTATGGCCATCGACAAGAAATGAACGTTTTTCAATAAAACAAAACTGAGCGATATAAATATTGAATATAAAGACAATTATAAGTGCGCAAGATCATCTGGAATTGAATAAATTTACTTCAAACATGAAGGTATCCACCTCCTCCCGAATGTCCCTGTCCGTTAATTCGTTCTCGGGATTCTTCTGCGCATCGATGAGGAGATCAAGGAAGGCCAAGCGGCGCTTTCCCTTCCAGTAGAAATCGTCCGCCGCTGGCTGGGCTTCCGCCTGGGAAATTCTTCGCTCCGTTGGTCTGGTCTTTCTCTCCTTAATGACCTGTTCCATACATACAGTGGACATAAATATAATTAAAGGATTTTTCCTGTTAAAACCTGACAGAAAATTTTAATTTTTATTTGTACAGAAATTATGTATACAAATATGCATAATGTATATATACATATTTGTTTAAGCAAGAGTGGTCTTTGTAAGTTTCTCGGCCTCCGAGAATTTTTCCGAACCAAAATTATCCAATTTTTCTATGCACTCTCTGAGCAAAATGGCCTATAGCAAAACCTTGGGGTCCGATGGGATCTAAAAAGTTGTGCCTTTTAACAACTTTCCTGAAAATTTGTCTCGATTTCTAAAAATTTGCGTGTTTAACAATTTTTTTATTTGTCTTGCAATTTCGTTGAAAATTTGTCTCACAATTTCCCTGAAAAGTCTCGCAATTTCCCTAAAAATTTGCCCCGCAATTTACCTGAAAAGTCTCGCAATTTCCCTAATATTTGTCTCGCAATTTCCCTAATATTTGTCTCGTAATTTCCCTAAAAATTTGTCTCGCAATTTCCCGTAAAATTTGCCTTCTAATTTCCCTGAAAATTTGTATTTGCAGCCATTCCGACATGATAAATTTTCCTGAAATCTTTTTTGATCCCACAAATTTTACACCCCTCATTTATTACACCAATGACGATTTTTTTATGAATCATGTAAAATGGGATCTAAAACCATAAATTTACCTTCTCCGTAAAGGAATGGAGAGTGCTGAGCGCCGCCCTGTATTCCCAAGCAGTTGGCGTTAGGTTGAAGAGGAGGTTGGGCCAGTACCAAGGACGCATAAAGCGGTAGGCCATGGTTTCACATGCACTGTTGGAATTTAAATAAAATTCAATTTTTTTTAAAAATTTGTATGTATCCTAATATTAGTTGTCCGTCCGGTCCTAAACCAGCCAGTCAAATGACATTTATTAAATTAAATGATTTTTAAAATCGCGCCGCAAATGCACTCACTTGTTCACTGCTTTGACATATGGACTGTCTCGTATCCTCTGGGCGTTCACGTTCTGGTCCATGGCTGTCACTGTAATATTTTAGTATTATGGATATTATGCCTGTCATTATATTTATCTACGTATTATGAAGTGGAAACTATTGTCAAAAATTTGCTTGTGTGTCTACAGGTAGTTCCTTATTAAATAACATTTGATTTTTACACTTACGACAAATAACGTCAAGGGTGCAGGACGTCACATATGGACAAATGTCATTGACCTTTCCGTTGGCAAAATCCTTCTTCAAAATGTCCACCAACACATCGGACTGCTCATTGAAGACGACCATGAAGTCTTCCAGGATTTTGAAATGGAAGGTGGGCGTGAGGAGTTTCCTTCGCTTTTGCCAATTCTTGCCTAATATAACCAAATTAACCAATTATTAATAGCCAAAAATAAAAATCTTTACTGCGGCACACGCAATTCATAGAACCACCAGTTTGAACTCGCAAATAAAGTCGGAAAAATGGTCAACTGAGACGGGATGGGATAGTTATTATTTGTTTGATTAAATATAAGAATTTAATGATAATAGAATTTATTATTTATAATAGGAAATTGTGTACCTCCGCTAGTCAAAAGCCCTTGACCCAGCCAGGGCCTAATAACCATGTACGCCTGTCCCTTTTCAATGTGCAAGGACGACGACAAGAGTTTCTTTTGACACACAAAATTGAGAGTATAAAAACATTTCGAATTATAAGTAAATAAATTGAAGCATTTTTTAAGTGTTAACCAACAATACGCCAAAAATATTAATGTTACCTCCAAATCTACGGGATCACTCAAAGCCACATAATAGATGTTCAAAGCGTTCATAATGTAGCGGGATCCATACTGATTGAGCAAACGAAATTGCAGGTTAACGAGATCTGAAAATAAAAAGGACATTCAAAGATTAGACCAATCACCAAAATGTTGCTTATAATGTCAAAAATAATCGTTTATATGAAATTATTTGATTTCTCCATCAATCCCAACCTTCATTGGGGACATTGAGCTGGAAGCCATTGCCCAAGAGAGGGAGTTGCGGCGGGTATTTGAGCGTCTCGAACATCCGCTGGATTTTCTCCGTCCTCCGGAGTTTCGTATAAACGATGTACGTGAAGGCCACGATAAGGCTCACGGTAAGGTAGGGAAAGCCCGTCTGGAGGAGCTCCAAGACAGCCATTTTGAATCACTTTCCGCCTCTTCCTATAGGTCAAGCCTTTTTCTGCGGTTGTGTAGAAAGGGAATTTGTTAAATTTGTTTCTCCAAATCCGTTAGTTGCCACTGTTTTTTCTGCTATACACGTTGAGATGGGTGTGGGCTTTATATTGCCCCGCTGTTATCACCTGTAATCTGTGGAAGTCATCTGTCTTCTCTTGTGGCAGCCGTCAGTGTTATTGTCTCATATCAACTTG
>JAQGBT010005968.1:0-13357 GCA_034698585.1 Disparrhopalites patrizii
AGAGAGAAAGAGAGAAAGAGAGAGAGAGAGAGAGAAAGAGAGAGACAGAGTGAGTTGCTATCAGAGCTAACCACCTCGGCATTTACTATCACCCCCCACCACGTTACATACATACAGAGGAGTCTCTCCCAGCATGTGAACGAGTGAGGAGAGCCAGTCGCAACTCAAATGAAGACTTTTATGACAATAACGGGGAGTGAAAAGCCACCAAATGAGCCAATATTGCCCTTAGTACTTGTTAAGAATTGTACCAAAGGGAGCCATCATTTTCCTTTACACCCGCTCGGGTCCGTTACGCAATCTGAGGGGCCACGCTCAAATAAGCCATTTGACCACTAGTAACACAAAAAAAAGATAGAGAAAGACGGAGAGGGAGTAGGGAGAGACAACAAGAAAAGAGATAAAATGGAGGAAGGGTCAGATAGGGAAAAGCCATTAATATAGACAAAAAGCGAAGAGAAAGCAAAAGAAACCTAGAAAGGGGGACAGAGTGGCAGGAAAAGGAGACACAAAAATACTAAACTAATTTAGAGCGCACGGGAGAATTTTAGGGACACGTGGAGGAAATGAGAGAAGGGGAGATGTAAAACGGAGAGGAATAACGAAATGAGAGGGATAGACAGAGGTTTTGAGGAAAATTTAGAGAATAGAGAAAATGGGAAAGAGAGAGAAAACGAACGAGATTGTTCTAATCAGAGAGAGATATAGAGAAAGGGAGAGACAAAGAAATAGATAGAGTAAGAGACAAATTATGGGAAATATTAATAAGCAGATAGAGAATGAGAGAAACTATAAAAGAGATGACTAAATAGATAGAGAAATAGAGCGAGAAATTATATAAGAGAAAAAGAAATAGGAGACCGAAAAATTATGAGGGGAATAAAGAAATACAGACAGAGAGAAATTATGGGAGACAAAAGGAAATAAAGAGAGAATGCGATAAATCTATAGATGCATATATGAGAGAGATAAAGAAATAGAGACAGAAAGATAGAAATTATAAATGAAAAATAAATGGAGAGAGAATCTATACATGAATAGAGAAAGAAAGAAAAAAATTATGCGAAAGATACAGAAATAGAGAGAGAAAGAAAAATGTCCGCGAGACAGAAGCAGAGAGAGAAATAAAAATATGCGCGAGATAAAGAAATAGAGAGAGAAAGAAAGAAATTATAGAAGAGATTGGAAAATGGATAGACCAAGATGTATCAGAAGAAAGAGACAAAACGAGAAAACAAGAGACAAATTAAGAGAGAAACTAAGCAAAGGAGTTACAGCTATACATACGTATAAATTAAAAGAGATTGAGAGCGGGAAAAGAGAGAAGAAAAATGCGAGAACAAGGAAGAAGAAAGGCAGAGAAAATTAAATGTGTGAAAGAGAACGAGAGAAAATAATTAATGGAGGAATGGAGACAATAAGCTAAAGAGAAAGCAATGAGCAATGGAGAAGAGAGAACCGATGGATAACAAGCAGAACAAAATGGAGAAGAAAGAGGGAGGGCGGGAGAGATAAAAAGACCGAGACATAAATGTGAGGGTGAAAAAGGAATCTTAAACATTTATTTACTCCCAAAGTTACTCCCCCCTCGTAGTTCCCCTCCTGCCTTCACATGCCCCACCATTTACATAGTAACGGGACCGTTTATTGCTCGAAAATTTCTTTATACGCTTATAAATCTGCTCTTTAGAAAAAAAAGAATTTAAAAATAAATGAAATGAACATTTTTCGGGGAGGGCGGGACTTCTTTAAGTTCACATAATAGCAAAGTTTAAAAATAGAATGGTGGAAAAGATGCATCCAAAAATGTTTCCCACCACGCGCTCTTCCTCCAAAAATGTTCTCTCCCTTCCCCCAGAAGAAAGTTGTCAGGAAATGTGGTAATAAAATGAATAAGTAAAAAGTCCGACTTTCATCTGTAATTTTTGTCTCCTCCGTGGGGAATGACTGTAGAAGCGTGAAGAAGTCATGTATAATTTCATCTTACTTTTAAAAGCGACAGCACGAAGTATATTTGAGAAAATCAAATTTATTTGGAAGGGGAACTACATAGTATCTAGAAAATGTTTCGTATGGTTGCTATTAAAATTATATGAAGTATATAAAAATGCGTGAATTAATGAAAAGAAATAAAAATTCCGACTTCCATCAATTTCTCCGGGACACATGAAGGAATGATAAATGACGGCAGAGAGGTGCATCTAGAGAAACACGTGAAAAAAACTATTCTTCCTGCATGTGTGTGATTGCCTAAGCAAAGAAAATATAAAGTCTACAAAAGATGCGGGGGATCTTGATTGTGAAATTAATTGAAAGTTAAAAACTTTTGATAGATATTGACAAGTTTTAGAATTCTGTTAAACGGAACAGCGGGAAACGTCCTTTTCTTCAACAAAAAAAAAGAAAAGTCAAACAACATTTCTTTTTTCCCCGGGGCTTTTGCGTAAACGTACGAGTGCTTCAACATTTTTTTTTACTGTCGTTGCGTCAACTTTCTTTCCTACTGTTGTCCTCTCTCCCTCTCCCTCTCTCAATTACAATCGCACTCACTTTCGCTTCGTTTTCTCCTGTCACTGGTTGTTTCACTCTCTCTTTGTCTCGCTGTTACTCGCTGTCTTTTTCCCTTCCTTTTACTTGTTTTGATTCTCTTTTGTAAAGCAACTTTACACGATTTATCCCGCCATCGCTTTTTCTCCAATTTATTAATTTTCCCTGCTTCTCTCTCCTCTCTTTCTCGTTCTTTCTGTCTCTTTCTCTTTTTTTCTCTCTTTCTCTCTCTCTTTCTCTTTCCTTCTCTCTCTTTCTCCCTCTTTCTCTCTCTTCCCTATCTTTCTCTCTTTTTTCTCTCTTCCCTCTCTTTTTCTCTCTTTCCCTCTCCCTCTCTCCCTCTCTCCGTCTCTCTTGCTGTCTCTGTCTCTCTTTATGTCTCTTTCTGTCTCTTTCTGTCTCTTTCTGTCTCTTTCTGTCTCTTTCTGTCTCTTTTCTTTCTGCATCTCTTTCACTTTCTATCCATCTTTTCCCGGATACTTTTACTGTGGTGTCAGTATTTTTTCTCAGTACATTTTTCTCAAAATTTCTCGAATTTTCCGTATTTGTCTTTCTATCGCGTCTCTCTCGCTTTCTTTCTCTGCTCCTGTATTCTTTCCTCCATTTTTTACTATTTCTAATTAAATTTTGTTCGTTCTCCATTTCCTATCTATTTAAGCCTATTTTTCTACCTAGTTTTCTTTCTCTTCCTTCCACTGTCTCCGTCATCTTAATGTTCTCCAATGAGTTTGGCTCTCTTTTTCCTTCACTCTCTCTGCTTCACTCCCTTTTCCTGTGTCAAGCTCCTGCTTTGTGTTTGCTCTCTCTCTGCTTCTCTCGTTGTCTCTCATTGAATTCGTCGCTCTGTCTTTGCCAAACTCTCGTCCATACTTTCTCCCTTGCAGTCTGTCTTTCCATCACTAGCTTTCCACGCGCGCTTGTTTTTTTATCTGTCATCTTCTCTCTTTGACTTCGAAGTCGTTCCCCCGTCAGAATCAGGGAGCTGTGCGAGTCGAAGACAAATGAGATTGAGCTTATTAATGTATTGACAACTTTTTTTTTGTCCTCGTGTACGTTTCCCCTCTGTGACAATTTTTATCAATCAGAATGGTAGCCTTGCGTGCACATACATATTACTAATACGTATTCTACTGCCGTCAAAATCATCTCTCAAAAGAAGAAAAGGATGGGATCCAGGGACATGGTGAGGGTAAGAAAAAATCATGTTATTATTATTGCAAGGGAAAATAGTGAGTTAGATGATTTCGTAATGTGTTGTAGTACATACTGATTTCTTTTTTCTCAAGAATATCCATGTCACTGTTACTATTACTGTACCCTACAGCTGACACTATGTATGCCCTTATAACTCCTATCCTTCCTAAATTCATCCTTCCAGTTTACGCACAGATTTTCTTCTTCTCAGCATTCAACATCCATAATTCATAAGGTATTCCCTCTCTCTCTCTCTCTCTCTCTTTCTTTCTTCCCCTTCGACAACCGCCCTTACACACGCACAATCCTCCTCCTTCAACTTTCCTCCGCCTTCCAGTCACAGAAGAGTGGTGGGGGAAGTATAATGTCACACGACTTTTCTCTCTCATCTTTTCCCATTTCTTCTCCTTTCTTCCCCCTTTTTTTTATTCCGGGAGACGGAAGAAAAATTGTTATGTGTGATTGGGTATACGCACTAGGAATTGCTCCCAGCTTTCCTCCAGGCTAATAAGAGGAACAAGTGAATTTTTTTTCAACACTTTTATCACCACCCCCTCCATCTACCCTGGAATAAAATCATGGCCAATCCATGAAATCAAATATATTATTAGTACTAATATTGAAAGGTGTGATGACAAAATGAAGTAGCAGGAACGAATGGGGGAGAAAACGTGTCATTGACACATGCAAATTGCCCCTTTTAAGCTGGGAGCTCAAGCTCCTGGAGCAAAAAAAAAAGAAGAAAAATCTGTCAATTTGCCAAGCTCTGGAATCTTAATCAGAGGATGGGAATATTCCTGCCTCACTTTGAATTTTACTAAATGTTTCAAGTACGCCATTCCTCCTTTTTTTTACAAACTTGCAAAAAAAAAAATTATGAAAGGGTAGCTGGATCTTTAGCAATCTTAAAAGCTGTAGGGACAAATGAGAAAATGGTCACGATAGGAAATACGTACAGTTGGCTCAAGATAGCAAGATGAAGAAGTTCGAGAGGAGCGACGAATGAGAAGCAAGTTAGTGAAGGAAGGATGAACTAGGGAAGCTAAATCAGTGAGGGAGAGCAGAGCGAGATAAAGAGACAATCAAGAGAGATAAAGAGACAACCAAAAGAGATAAAAAGACAACGGAGAGAGATACAGAGACAACAGCGAGAGATAAGGAAACAACACACAGAGATGAAGAGACAACAGAGAAACATGAAAATACAAAACCGAGAGAGAGATAAACAAACAAGAGAGAGAGAGATGAAAAGACAAAACAGAGAGAGAGAGATAACGAAACAAAAGAGAGAGATGAAAAGCAAAAGAGAGATGAAAAACAAAACACAGAGAGAGAATGAGCAAAAAGGGGGAGAGACACAGAACGAAAAGAAGGAGAAAGACAGAGAGCGCTACGAGAGAAATGGAAAGCAGAAAAAAGGGGAGACAACGAAAACAGAGAGAAAAAAGAAAGATACATAGAGCACAGATAAAAGTAGAGCAGAAAGACGAAGAAAAAGTATTCACGGAGAAAGGGAAGGGAAGAGAGACAAAGTGAGTCCCAAATAAGGAGAAATGGAGATAATAAGAGATTGCAAAAGGAGAAAAAGACAAAAAATTAAAGAGCACATCCTTAAAGAGAAAATAGAAAGGAAGTGTTTGTGCGCAAGAGATGCAAAAAGAAAGTGAATCATCGGAAAATTTTGGTCCATGAGAAGGAGAGCTTGAAGGAACATACAGCAGGGTGGAATGAAATGAAAGGGA
This sequence comes from Disparrhopalites patrizii, assembly GCA_034698585.1. Lineage (NCBI taxonomy): Eukaryota > Metazoa > Arthropoda > Collembola > Symphypleona > Sminthuridae > Disparrhopalites > Disparrhopalites patrizii. The sequence goes on from JAQGBT010005968.1 coordinate 5,484, forward strand.
AGAGCAGGTAAACCAAAAAACCATTATTCAAGGACGTGATGAAATTGTGATTACAGTGAATTTTTCATCAGAAGACGCTTTACCTTATGCTTTCTATGTAATATTGCCAAAGACAGGAGTACCTACAGTAAAAAAAAAAGAAAAAAAACATGGAACGGCTGCTATGATATTAGCATCCAGGGAGTTGGCACGGCATTCCATGCAAATTGCATATCCCTATGAATGCGTGATCAGCTATCAGTGCTCTCCGCCCTTAGTAAAAGGGGAAAAAAGTCAGGTTTTCCTCCAGCACATTATATGCATACACACATGCGTGTGTAGGGGAAGTGAAAGCACTTGTTACAGACTAGGAAGATTTAAGTATTTTTTTGGGAACAGAAATTCCCCGGCTGTATATGTATTCAAATAAGTGTGTAAGAGAAGAATTTCCCATCCCCATTCCACTTCCAAAATTGACTGTTTCTGCAAAAAATTGCTTCCCTTCCCCAGCCAAGAAAATGACAGTGGGTGGTTTCTCCGTGCATTTAGAAGGGCGTGTAGTAAAGTTGAGGAGTCAAACTGGGCTAAGGTCATGTAGGGGATATTATCTGTAGTCAAAATAGGTTCCCTTTGTCGTGCTTCATCATGGACTGCACATATCTGTATTTAAAGGAAATTGAATATGAAAACACTGAAGTTAGCCCGTTCTACCTATCCATCCTATGAGCATCATTTTCTAAAGAAATGCCCCAGTCGTTCCTGGAGGGAGGACGACTTGCGAGCTCATCAATATAAAGGATTCGAGGGGAGTATTGACCCGGGAATAATACTATTGCAGAGGACGTGAAGTAAAAGTGACTAAATCCTTGTGTGTACGTGTGTCTTCTCGAGCTTGTTGATGTTGAACTTTGTGCCCGGGAGAAATTGTAAGTCCAGGTGCTTCCATCCCTCTGATAGGGAGAGGTTGACTGGATGAATTCTAACTAGCCGAAGGTGACACAGCGAAAGGCTGAAGGATTAGGATGTAGTAATAAATAATGTTGGAGTGGATCTCTCTGCCTTGCTGTCACTTTCTCTTTTTCTCTCTCTCTCTCCCTTCCTGCCTTTCTATTACTTTCTCTTTGCTTTTCTGTTGCTTTCACCCCAAATTTATGTCTCTGTATTTCCTCCGTTCTACTGCATGCTCTTACAGCATGCTTACTGCTTTCTCTTTCTGCCTTTCTATTACTTTCCCTTTCTGCCTTTCTATTACTTTCTCTTTCTTCCTTTCTATTACTTTCTCTTTCTGCCTTTCCATTACTTTCTCTATTGTCACTTTTACTTGCCTTCTACCTTTGACTTCATACTGCTTTCTCTTACTGTATCTCTATTGTTTTTGCTGTTTGATGATCTATTGCTTTCTTTCTTACTATTGATTACTTTCTCCATATGCCAGTATTGATTTCTCTCTTCGAAATTTTATAGCTTTCTCTCATTGCATTTTTATTACGTTTCCCCTTGACTTTTTATAGCTGTCGCTCTCTATATCACAATGTTGCTTTCTCTACCTTTCATTACTTTCTATTCCTGTCTCCCCGCCTTTCTATTTCTTTCTCTTTCCGCCTTTCTAATGTTTTCTTTCTCTTCTTCTGCGTTCTCCTGCTTTCTCTCTCTACCCTTCTAGAGCTTTCTCTCCGCGGCTCTGTGCCCTTCTATCGCCTTTTCTCTCTGCTTTCCGACCGTTTTTTCGTTGTCTTTCTGTCACTTCATCTCTGTTTCCATTTTATTCTACCTTTATTTTTGTCTTCTGTATTCCAGACGTTCTCTGTTATATTCTGATGCCATTTTGCCCTGCTTTCCCCTGCGTTTGTGCAGCTTTCCATCTCTGTAATGCATTACCCTTTGCTTTTATCTTTTTAATCCCTTCTGCGGCTCTGTCTCTACCATTTTTTGCCACTTGTGTAACTATTTTTTTGGGGTTACTGCGATTAATTCTCAACCATTCCTCGATTTAGCTTTCTAGCTAGTTCTCCCTTTGTTTCTTTAGCAACCATTCAGTTACTCTAGCCCTCTGGTTTCTTTCTATAGTTGGCTTTCACTGGATTCCCCCAATATTTTCTGGTTTTTGCCCCTCACAATGATCTGGACTTTCTCGATTTCTCCTTCTCGTTCTACATTGTCCTTCTACACGTCTTTCCCCCTTTCTGATATCACAAGTTTTCCACTTTTTCCAGCTAGCATTTCTCGGGACTTGCCATAGTCAACTTCCAATGCCCGTCAATGTGTCTGTCCAGTATTTCCCCCGCAACCATAGACTACGTCTAAAGGTTCCTTCTTTTTTTTCCAGTAAAGAAAAGAGAAAGGGAGAAAAAGAAAGAGTTAGTGGTGTTGCTTCTGTGGAGGAGCTTTGACACTGCGGAGCTAATAAAGTGCATGGAAAGACGACGTGACAGTGTGTGTAGCTGGTACTTTGTTTTTTTTCTATGGGATCCAGTTTAATATGAGTGGGCATTGTTACAAAGGCACTCGGTGACGGTGGGGCTAACACGGCTTTCCGAGTACTTCCTCTTGAGGAGGAGGGAAAAACTCCAGATTTTATGGACTTTCCCCTTGACCAACTCCTAAGCACCCTTTATCGACTCCTGCCGCACAACGGTAACATCAACTTGTATTTATAACCTGGGGCTACAGGTAAAAAAAAAAACTTTACCACGTGTCAGGAGCCTATTTCATACTGACTAAAGCTCTCCTATTTTAGACGGGTAGATGACCCGGGGCTATTTTTTTTGGAGAGAGGATCAATGTTTTTTTAGGAAGCAGATGTTGGATGAATTGTTTATTCTGCTTTTGTGCGTATTTTACCTTCTCGCTACATTCCTCGTTTTCTTCCCGTATCTGGCCTCGTCAGGCTTTATTTTAGCCACATTTGTACTCCATTATTTTTCTTTCTCCAGCAACTATCTATTCATATTTCTGTTCTGAAATCTTTTATTTTCCTTTTAAGGGCACAGATTGTCCATATGCAATGGTGGTACCCTATCCCTACAGGTGTTTTGTTATGCTGTAAATGCAGAGGAGATTAATGGAAACAAACACGCGCATACGAACGGGACTTTTCCCTGGTTGGACCCAAACTTTCTCCCATTGATTTCCCCACTAACTCTTTTGCCATTTTCCGCAAGTAAAAAAAATTCACTTGCTCCAACTCATCTCTCTCTCTCCGTTGTCCCTGCACCAAGAACCATTTTCCTGTGTAAGTCGATACATATTCTTGTGTGTCCCAGCATCTTCCTCTTTCCTTCCTTTCCTCCTCGACCACTACTTTTGACTTGGTTTCCTGCCGGCAACAAAAAAAATGTAAGTAAAAGAAAAAAAACTTATTCCTCTCTCTTTCGACTCCCTTTCCCCAATGGCAAGTTCCGTTAGCCCATCGTATCTCGTCCCGCAATCTTTCATACTCCTTGAGCGTAGCATGAGATGGAATTTGTGCGGCTTTCTTCTCCATTCTGCCTCCCATTCATTCATATCATCCCCTTTCGTCTCTCTCTTTATCTCTTTTTCCCCCCACTGTCATCTTCCGTGACCCAATTCTTCACAGGAACTCACACACATACACTCGTCCTTCCATTCCTTTTACACTGAATGTATGGATTCGCTTTAAAAAAATAATAATAAGGATTAGTGCTATTATCACACATTGCCGTAGAATAATCCTTTGGAGTCACGACATGATTTTCTCAGCCTCTAGAATGAGTGGGAGGAAGAAAATGAAGAATGAAACTAATATGGAAAAAGAGAGAGATAATAAGGTAAAAAAGAAGGTACAAAAGGAGGTTGCGCAAGGTGTAAATGGTGGAAAGGAAATGAGGAGTAAAGTGGAGAAAGAAATAAGGAGACAATAGGAGAGATAAAATAAGAAGAAAATGGAAGAGATAAAATAAAGAGAAATGCGAGAGACAAAATAAGGGGGGAAAGCCTAAGAAAAAATAAGGGAAAAAGCGAGAGAAAAAATAAGGAAAAATTGGAAGACAGAAAATAAGGAGAAAAGGAGACAGAGAAAAATCAGTAGAAAATGGGAGGGAAAACATGCGGAGATATTGGGAGAGAGAAAGAGGAGAGAGAAAAAGGGAGAGAAGACAAAAAAGAAGAGAGAGGAGAAAATAAGAAGAAAATAAGAGAAAAGACAAAAAAAGAGAGAAAGCGAGGAGAGATAAAGGGAAAGCACAACAAAAGAAGAGAAACTGAGCGAAAAGAGGGAGAAAGAGGACAATAATGAAAGCAAATGAGGCGAAAAGGGAGAAAGAGGACAATAATGAAAGAAAATGAGGCGAAAAGCGAGTACGAGGGCAATAATAAAAGAAAATGAGGATAAAAGAAGGAGAAAGAGGACAATACGGAAAGAAAGTGAGGAGAAATTAAGGATAACAGGGAAGAGAAGACAAAAATAGGAAGAGAGAAAGCGAGGAGAAAATAAAGAGAAAGGGGAAGAAAGGACAAAAAATGATGAGAAAATGGGGACAATATAAAGAGAGAAAAAAGAAATTGAGGAGGAAATCAACGTTCATCAAAAATACCAGAAAAGAATGCAATCACAAAAGTGGTAAAGAAGTGTGTGGAAAATTGTAAAAAAATATTTTTAGTGTAGGAATCTCCTGAAAAACGAAAGGAGAGGAGGAGAGCGTAAAGAGTGCGTACAAAGTCCACCACACCAGGAATATTGAGGGAGGGTGGGTCGGGGTACATATCCCCAATATACATGTATAAACGCATGTACATACATAGCAAATGTACACATATTCTCCTCTTCGATGGACGGCGGCGGAGGAGGAGAAAGAGACGGGGAATGGCCTCAGTTTAGCCTCCATACTCGAACCATTACGATATGGGAGAAAGCAAGGGAGTAACTCCAAGAGTCATGGCAATGGTCGTAGGAAGAGAATGCGAATGGGACCGCGAGGAAAGTTACAGAATGGGAAATGAGTGGACTTGGCACAAGAGCTCTCACTCCACTGCCTTCTTGCTCTCCTGAAAGAGATCAAGATGATGGGTCTGAAATCCTTCTCTATCACCTCCTTGGACAGCCTCCAACTCCATAACACCATCAATGCACTATCTTTCAAATTATTCAACAATACAGGGGAGTCCTGCCCATATATAGGGCTCTTCATATCACTCCGTCTCTCTCCCTTTCTCTCTCTTTCTCTCTCTTTCCCTCTCTCTCTCTTTCTCCCACACTCACCATCCAGCTTATGTTCCTTGCAGAGCCAGTAAAAAAAATCACCCCTATAAAAAGAAGAAGCCGGCGAAAGAGGAAGGGAGCAAAAAAAACTTGAGCCTAATGTTTTGTGTGTATATCCTATATCCTCATATACGTTTTATTCTTGTAGTGATATTTACTACACCATCACTTATGCCTCTTCAAAATGGATGCTTCTGAACCCTAACGCCTGCATTGGAACTGCACAAAGGTAATTTTCTCTTCAAAAACTTTCACTATTATATATACGTAGGGGGAATTCCACCCAGCTTTCACTCCCTTTTTCTATACCACCAAAAAAAAAGGGGGGGGGAGAAAGGGAAAACTTAGGTCCTGCTTGTCCATGTTCTTGTTTCTTTCTTGAGGTAGTTAAAGTCCCCCTTTTTTTTCGGGGGCGTCTATAATGCCCGTATTTATCAAATATCTTTCCCTTAATATGTCAGTGCGTGTTTTGTGCATTTATGGTTCTTCACATATGTTATACCTATATAGTTGGGTCAAAATGGGGGGGGCACTAACCCCAAAAGTGGGGCGAGATTACGGGGGAGTGGTTTGATTACAATGTCTTCTTCCCGGTTTTGTAATGTTGCTCATAGTGGTTTTTCTCCCCCCTCCTTCTAAATTACTTTTCCCTTTTTAACTTTCCCACAAAGGTAAAAACAAACTATTGAATACGATTACTGGGAGCACTAATGCGCCCTTTCTGCCCCTTCTCCAATCCATTATACGTATACACCGTATGTATTTTTGTATAGGAAAAGTTTTTTAGGGACTAAGGCAGGACACCATCATGGAAAAGAACAACAGCCGAAGGGGGTGGAGTTTTTAGGACCACGAAATAGAGATTTTTAAAAAATACCCCCCAGCTCTTTTTCAGACTTTCCCAAACATAATTATGATGATCACCAACATTATACGAGTCTGACCGGGTTCATGCCCACAACTTAATCTCCTGGCTTGGCCTTACCCAAACTTTAACATGTGACATACTTTCATCCCTAGGAGTTTCAGTGGGTGAGGAGTTTTCGGAAGAGGGGATTGAGGAAGATAGAAAGTGACGGAGAGGAATAAAAATGGGACAATAACAGAGACAAAAACGAAGAGAGACAAAGGGCTACAGCTACCGACGGGGGGGATGAAAAGAGCAAAATAGGTCAGTATTAAATAAACAGAAAAATTACGGGACTATCACAAAGACAAAATACGGAAATGGGAAGACAGCAAAAGAAGGAAAAGAACAAAGGAAAAAAGGCAAACACCGAGAGGAAATAGCAAGAGAGGCAAAATAGAGAGAAAGTACGACCAAAACAGAAGGGAAGCAGAAAATTGGAGAAAAAAGTGAAATAGATTAGCAGAGAAACTGCAATTTGTATTTGGTTTAATTTTTTTTAAAGATCCCAAACTCTGTCGTTAATTTATCAGAATTAGATTTCTGTGTATACATTATTATAATAAACCCGTATGAATTCGCAAAATTTGGGACTGGCTTTTACAGAGTGCTTAAACTGCGACAGCTTCACATATATTTTATACTGATGTGAAAGGAAGCCCCTTTAGTTTAGAAGGGCAGAACAGCCAGAGCAAAACGGACATGTCGGACAAACTGAAAGCGTAACACGGATTGTATACTCACGTCGGATGACCACTCATAAAACTATGCATCACGTATTAACCCAAATAAAAATTACAGTCACTGTTTAGAAACACTTTCTCTTCCTCCAAGTTGAGCGAATCCAGAGATTTACGGTCGATAATAGAGTAACCACAGCCACATGTACCAGCAATAATAATAATCTCCGTTACAAAACAATAGTAATAAGAGCATGTCTATCAGAGCAATTCCATATATGGCTGAACTATTTGCTGTGCCATCTCCCTGTACTTGCTCTTGGTCCTGCTGCCAAAAAATAACAACCTTTCAAAACACGGAGAGAGAATCCCCCTTCAAATAATTTACACAGTCACTGAAGTTTTCACAACTGATAAAGCACGTCCAGCATTACAACTATCACTATTATCACTAAAGCTGGACTTTTATGTGTGGATCCTTCCTGGGCACAAATCCATGGGTGTAACATAGGACATGAGGGGGAATAAAGAATAAATACCCGGAATGATCCCATCATCCTGAGCCAAGCTCCAGTTAGTGTTTCTTATGTTTTCTCCAGCTTCTATATGGACAGCATTATAGAGAATGGCCGGGTAACGCTGGAAAGTAAGGGGAAAAACGACAGAGAGGTGAGCAAAGAGTGGCACCAAGAGAGCCTGGCTAGAAAATAAAGAGACAAATCAAGCGAGGAACAGCATGTCTTCTACCGAGAAAATTAGGGGAAAGAGAGGGAGCCAATGTACAAGGAATACGGGGAAGATATTGTAAGCAAAACAAATAGTTAGGGCAAGACAGTGGAAGAGGGAAAGAGAAAGAGGGACGAGATGATAACGCAAGAGAGAGAATAGAAAGAAAATCAGAAAAAATAGAACCGGGACAAAAAAGGAAAGGAAATGGACGAAAAAGAGAAGAAATAGAGAGAAACGGAGAAATATAAATAGATAGATAGAGCAATAGAGCAATAGAGGATAGCAATAAAGAATAAAAAGAAAGCAGAAGAAATAGAAATAGATAAAACAAGAGAAAGGGTGGGAAGTGAAGAAAGGGGAG
>JAQGBT010005969.1:0-13356 GCA_034698585.1 Disparrhopalites patrizii
GTCTTTCTCCCTCTTTCTCTCTCTTTCTCCCTCTTTCTCTCTCTTTCTCTCTTTCTCTTTCTCCCTTTCTCTCTCTTTCTCTCTCTTTATCCCTCTGTCTCTCTCTTTCTCTCTCTCTTTCAAAGATTCGTCTATTTCTCTATACTCAGTATTTTTATCCAACATTGTGTCTCGGGTTGACTGCTTATTTTTTATTGTCTCTTTTCTCACCACCTTTTCTCGAGTCGTCTAGTTCTCGAAGTTTTTTCGCTCTCTTCGTTCCTAGTATATTTCCTATTTGATTGTTTTCCTTGCTGTCGTTACTCTTCTCTCTCTGTCTCTCTTTCTCTCCTGATTATTTTCTGAATGTCCCCCTCTTACACATCAAATTTCGAACTTTAATGCCACCAAGAAATTCTGACTGTTCACCTTTCAAGCGTTGTAATTATAGTTCCCTTGTCTACAGGAATATTTTTATTCCGATTTTCTCAATAATGGTTGCTTCATATAATGTTAGCCGTTTGTAAGTCTGACTCTCTCTCTCTCTCTCTCTCTCTCTGCCTCTCTCTGTCTCTTTCTTTATCTTCGTTTCCCTTATTGCGGCTGCTTCTCTATTTGTGATTGTTTCTCTCTTTATTTCTGCCTGTCCCCATTTGTGATGTTACTTCTATTTCTGTCATTATGTCTCTATTTAAGTCCATCTCCCTCTATGTGTAGTTGTCTCTCTACATTCGTATACAATATATGCTCATGTCTCGCCCTCTCCCTTTTTCTCTCTCTCCCAGCCTGTCTCGCTGTAGGCTGTGGAGCCAGTCTCTGTTTTCTCCTTGCATCTTGTATCCCATTTTGTATTTATGCCAATCCTTCTTTCTCTACTGTTGCCCTACTGTCTGTATAACCCAACTTGCTTTTTGCCTCTTCACATTTCGGACTCCTCTTCTTTCCACTTTTCCCGGTGTCTCCTGTGGTCTCTATATAGGCTTCTATCCAGGCAAAAATATTTCTTCTCAGTCTCTTTACTCCCAAATATTTTCCAATCCTTTGCCTCTCCACTTTGATTCCCCTCTCACCCTCCTTCCCCATATTCCGTTCACATATATGAGAGTCCCATTTCCTTGGAAATTACCAAAAAAATGGGAAACTTTTCTTGTGCTGGGCCCAAAATAAGGAAGTGTGGTGTCGGGGTGGTACTTCAAAACAAAAACAAGGGACTACCGGTAGTATTTTATATAAGTTTCTTTGAAAGGGGGAAGTTTGAACGTGAGTTGACAGGATGTAACCAGGTAGGAAAAGGCTGGGGAAAAAGGGTCCTGGAGAAGGGAAAGAGGAAGAAGGGAGACGTTTTTGGAGTGGCAGGAGGAAAGGAATGATTATTAGGGAGTTCTTATCCAAAACACACCAAAGGACTTCCAGTACCCGGGAACCTTTATATGGGGATGGAAGCCCGGAGGGGAATATAACGTATAGGTAAATGACCAAAGTATTACAAGAGTAGAGAAGCAGGGCAAAAGTTACGTAAATCCTCTTTATCAGATTGGACTATAAATCAATAGGGTGATAAATTCTCCCCAAAAAATTTAGGGCTTGGTTTCGTTTTTTTTTCTTCTTCATCTTTTTCTCTCTGTCTCCCTCTTTTTCGTCTTTCCTCTCTGGAAAAAATTCCATTAGTTTATGAGGCTTTCTCCTCCTCCTTCTCCTCCCGTGTTTTCTCCATCTCTCTTTTTTCCACCAATCCAAAAAAAAAATATACAAGGCAATATATACATATGTATAGTTATTATTGGTATGCATGAATATATGTATATCCCCGTTTTTCTGGGGGTAAATCGCGGGGAGGAAAAAAAAGGGGGGACTTTTCTTGACATGGTGAAGTGCCGGGGAAGGAGATGATGAATGTGAAGGGTGGGAAGAAATGGGGTCAATCACATATTTTTTATATTATTATCATCATTCCCTCCTACAGCTAATCGGAATTATATTGGGAATATCTAATTCCTCCCCGAAGAGATCCATTCCCAATTTTTTCGCCGGCCTTTAATTACATCTAAAAGGAATTAAGGCTCACCCACATTTAATGAAGATTTTAGAACCTTCCTATCAGTGGTCTTTGGGGGGAAAGATGAAACTCCTGATATATTTTGGTTATCTTGGGAAATGTACAAATCTTTTCAGATACAAATCTGGGGGCAAACCCCTCCCAAGGAAAGAAAAGCGGGAAGAATAAGGGGTTTATTAGCTACTACAAATATCACATTCCTGATTTCTACATCAGATTCCAGGAGCAACTTCCAAGTTTGGAGCTTCCCTTTCACTGGAAAATTAAGACTGGGAAGGGAAATCTCTCTCTCTCTCTCTCTCTCTCTCTTCCTCTCACTCTTTTTATGTCTTTACGGAGGTAAAAATTATGTTTGAATTTCCACGACAATGTGTGTAAGCTTCCTTGTTTTTTTCTCTCTTCAGAAGCTCCCTTCCAGTCTTAACAGTGTTTGCCTTTTCATTGGGAGCGGAACGAAAAGGGGAGACGATGAAAGTGAGGGAGAGAGAGAACGTGAAGCGGTCCCTTTGTTCTTCTCTCATCCGTCTTTCTTTTTTTCCCTTGACTATAAAATAGGAGATGAGAGCAAAGACAGCCGCACCAAATATGTGATGGAGTGCGAGAAGGGAAAGGGGCTCAGAGCCGCGGAGGAACATCCAGAGGGGATGAGATTGAGATGGAAGGATTGTGACAAAAGGAGAACAAGGTTGGGTGAGACAAGAAAGGGGAAACTTTGGGGAATTGCTAGAGCCAAAAATCAGAGGATGAAGGACGAGGGAGAAACATTATCAAAGAGAGGCGAAAAAGCGAGAGAAATTAACGGGAAAAGAGAGATATGCCACACGATCAACGAGAGATGTATGGAGAGATATGGGGAGAGCGAGAGCAATAGATTAAAGGGGGACGAGAGAGAGCGCGAAATAGGCGGCTAGAGACAGATGGCAAAAGGTACTGATTGACACACAGAGAGAAAGAGAGCGAAAGAGGTAGAGAGAGAAGGAGAGGGCAAAAAAATTGGAGAGAGAAAGCGGGTGCAAAAGAGGAAGAGAGAGAAAGAGGGCAAAAGAAGAAGAGACAGAACTAAATGGAGAACGAGAGAGAGACAAAGAGAGGGAAAGAGAGAGTAAGAAAGAGAAAGAAAAGCAAAGAAAGAGACAAAGAAAGAGAAGGAGAGAGAAAGAAAGAGAGAAAGAAACAGAGATCCAAAGGGAATTAGAGAATGAGGAAGAAAGAGGCAAAAAAAGCGGAGGACGAAGGGCGAGACAGCAACTGAGCCAAGGGAGTCAAGGAGAGAGAAATAAAGGGAGAAAACGAGAAAGAAATAAAGGGAGAAAAGTGAGAAGCAAGGGGAGAAAACGAGAGAGAAAAGGAGAGAGAAATAAAGGGAGAAAACAGTGAGAAATAAGGGGAGAAAACGAGAAAGAAATAAAGGGAGAAAAGGAGACAGAAATAAAGGGAGAAAAAGAGATAGAAAGAGAAACAGAGAGATTCGATGGGAATTAGAGAAGGGAGCAGACAGAGATATAGAAGACGGAGAAGTAGTGAGAAGTAGGAGATAAAGTGAAAATAAGGAGACGGAGAGAGACAGGGAGAGAGAATACGAAGGAGACAGAAAGGGATGCAGAAAAAATGAGAAAGAGAAGATGTAAGAAAGAAAGAGGAAAAAAGCGATGAAATGGGATAAAGAAAGAGAGAGAGAGGAAGATAGAAAGAGAGAGATAGATACAGAGAAAGAGAGAGACTGAAATAATATGTAGAGGTGACGAGAAGAAAAAGCTCGAAAATCCGTGAATAAAATGAACCCTCCAGGCTCCGTCTTGATTTAGCCCCTTTGCCATATAATGATGTTTCATGAAGCAACAGCACACCACGAAAAGTGCCATGAATGTTCCTCTAAGAGAAGAAAGGCGGAAGAAGAAGTGTTGAAACAAGAAGATGAATCATTTGACGAATCATGGTAGCAACACTATACATACGATTTCCCCTTTCATAAAAAAAAACAATTCCCGAGTGTTGTTTACACAATCTTTGAAAGACAGGGCCTACTCCAGACCTGAGTATCAATCCCCCTTGTTTTCCCTAGGAATGTATATAAACAAACAATAAAAATCAAGGGAAGACTGTTGCTGTGGGAGAAAAAGGACACGGCACCTCTCCAGTGCGAGTGTCATACAGTGGCAGTTGGAAGGGGCTCTGCTTCTGGGGAAAACCACTCCAACCATTTTCGGAAGACACTGCTACCATTTCAGCTTCTTGTCTGCATCTATTTTTTATATGCAATCTGCCACATGGAGTGATAAAAAGGAGAGGGAAGAAAAACATGGGAGAAGATGGTGAGATGTTTTGGCTTGTATGTAGCTACTTGGGTAGTTGTATACCATTTTATATGTCAAAATACATATGAAATAAAGGGAACATGAGACCGTGTGGTGCTCTGGGAGATGTTGGAGAAGTCACCCACTGGCGAAGTACCAAGAGGAGGGTCCATATGTAATTATTTGGAAGGAAATGTGGATGAGGAAGAAATGAGGAGGGACTGGAGAGGAAAAAAATGGAGCGATGTCCAGTAGAAGAGAAGCCGTTGAGGAAGACACAAGGGCCGAGGTGGAATGGAAAGAGTGGGTTGCTGGAGGGTCAAACTTGTGTCTGGAGGCAATTCAATTGTATGAGAGAGTAGCACAGGGAAAGGGGAGAGATGAAATAGGGAAGGGAGGAGAGTTACAATATTTGGAGGAAGGAAACAAGAGGGAAAGAAATAAAAAAAAAGGAGAAAAGAGAGAGAAGACGGGAAGATGGAACGAGACAATTAAGGAGGGAGCAAACAGGGGCAGAGAGGAAGTGGGGGAAAGTGCGAAAACCGGGGGGAAAGGAGAAATAAAATAAGGAAAGAGAGAAGAAAAGAAAGAACGAAGGTAAAGTGAGAGGAAAGAGAAAATTGAAGAATAATGATGAAAACAAAACAGAAAGAAAAGGGAAAAACAGAAGACATTCGAGAAAACACAAGACATTCGAGATAACACAAGAGAGATAAAAGGGAGCAAAGAGGAAGAAATCAAAAGAAAATCGAGAAAACAGAAGTGAGATAAAAGAGAAAAAGAGGAAGATAACAGCAAACAAAATAGAAGAGAGATAAAAGAGAGCAAAGAGGGAGAAACAGCAAACAAAACAGAAGAGAGATAAAAGACAGCAAAGAGGGAGAAAATAGCAAAAAACAGAAAAGAGCAAAGAGGGAGAAAGCAGCAAAAAAACAGAAGAGAGATAAAAGAGAGCAAAGTGGGAGAAAAAAGCAAAAAAGGGGAGAAAAGATGACAAAACAAAAGATACTTGAGAAAACGAAAGGGAGATAAACGGGAGAAAAGACGACAAAAACAGAAGATATTCGAAAACACGAAAGATAGATAATTTAGATAAATGCAGAATAGAAGTAGAAATACGCAATACAATCGAAAAAACAAGGAATAATACAGAAGAAGAGAGAGAAAACAGCAAGGAGAAAAGAGGAAAACCGAGAGAAAAGAGAGAATTAAAGCGGATAAAAACTGGAAATATAAACTGGAAAAGAGAGGAAAATAAAAGGGAAAAAGCAGAAGAAAAGAGAGAAAAAAGACGAGAAAAAACCAGGAAAACAGAAGAAGCAAAAAAAAAAAGAATAAGTTAGAGGAATTTTTTTTAGAGTTTTAGAGTTCTTAGATTTTTCTTAGAGGGGGGAAATTAAGAGAAAAAACGGAGAGACAAAAGCAAGATGGGAGACAGGCAAGAGTAAAAAGGAGATAGGCAAGAGTTACAGGGAGAAAATTGCAGTGATATTGGCAAAGGGCCTCAAAAATATAAACAAAATACTGGCTATATAACTTTCCCCTTGATATAATTCTTAAAAAAAGCGTGGAGGAAATTCAAACAGACACGTTTACAAACGCCCAAAAATGAAAACACCCACACAAAATATCACAACATGACCAAAACGTGCTTTATTCCCATCGACCCACTACCAGGAAAGCTGGGAAATGTACCGGAAAGGGGAAAATGTAGCAATGTACAAAGAAACAAAAGTCCAGGTAAAACTCCAAGCAATAAATAAATAGAAGGAACTCTCCAGAGAAAACACTGGCGAATGCCCCCAAAAAAATGACCATTCCCCATGTCATAAGAAATTTTGGTGTAAAAAAAAACCTGGAGGAATGAAAGGGAAAATGGTAGAGATGGAGAATTCTTTTGAAAAATCCCCGCCTCGGGCCAAACACCACTCCTTGCACTCCTCAGACACATCCAACTCCGTTTTTTTCTTCATCATTCTCCCTCCATTTTTTCCCCCAGCTCTTTCCATCTCCAGTCGGACAGACCACGGTCCATCCTCCCATGTCATGTCATCCTGCCCCCTGCAAAAAAAAAACGTTGTGTGATGTGTAATCAGTGAAAATGTTTCAAACACTCTCGTCATCTCCTTCAAATATGTTTTTTTTTTTTAATTTTTCCCCCTTCCAGGCACCCAGTGTACATTTGTTATATATTTTTTTTAAAGGTTAAAGTGCACACCCAGAATGAACTTAATGTTCCACACTACCATTTGAGCTCCCGTAAAAAATAATCTTGGTATCCTCCGTGTGTTTTATCGCCAGTAGCCACTACCATGTTACAGTCATAACAATAATAAATACTTACACTTTTACCTTCTCCTTATTACCCATGAAATTATTATTCCGTCGTTTTTTCTACCTCAATCTCTTTCTCTTTCCTTTCTCTTCTTACACCTTCATAATGAATTCCTTCGGATGCTAATGATGATGATGGCATGTCCCCAGCACAAATGAACTCCCTCAAATTGACTGCGTATGCTACCCCTAATTCTATCCCCTGATCAGACCCACCAATTTCTGTGTGAACCTTCCTCCTGTATTTAAGTCCGTACATAAGTAAATGAATAAATACAGTGTGGATGTACTTGAAATACAAATATGAGCCATGGCATATACGTGAGTAATTAATGGGAAAAAGTGTACGTTAGGTACACCCAAAATTCACAATATACTTCCGAAAGCAGTGTCACGTGTCACTAATCAGTCCATATACTTACATAATGTATTTAATTATGCAATAAACATGGGGTCAAAATGACTAATAAATTGTATGTTTTTTTTTCTCATTTCCAGGTAAGACCGAATTTTCAATTCTCCCCCGTGCTGTATTCTGAATGGAGTACCTATACATAGCTGGAGAATCCGCCCAAATAGTGAAATATTCATATTGTGAGGTACCTGGAGGTCAGGCGGAAGCGTGTGTTGGTATGACTGCTATGGAAAAGGTACAATAATTCGAATTTTTACCGCGAAAGTCAAATGGAAAGATGGAAAGTAATAGTTAAGAGAGAGAGAGAAAGAGAAAGGAAGATACAAGGAAAAGGAAAGAGAGGCAGGAAAAGATAGAGAGATAGCATTACAAAGAATTAGACAAAAATCAAGAAATACTCTAAAAAAAATATAAAACTCAAGACATTCTCAAAAGCTCTAGAATCTACATACACTTACAAAATATGAAGAAGAGGGAAGAGAGGCTCATACGAGAAAAAAAACGTTGTATGTATAATTGTTATCTTGATCTCGACTTGATTCGACTCGACTACCTGCCTTGAAATTTTTATGATTTTCTCCAAGGTGGTAGTTTCCACTAAAATATGACCGACTTTAAGAGTCCATAACAAGCCCACAATTCCCTGCCTCTTCGTGGTGAGCTAAATTGGTCCTAACAAGCCCTGGAGGGGCAAAGGAACACTTGGGCATTACCCAAAAAGCATGGGGAAAGAGTGCATGCACAATTTTTCTAAAGGAAGGATTAATATACAATATATTTTGTCTCTCTCTTTCTCTTATAGCTTTTCCCTTCCATTATTTTTTTCTTAGCTTTTCTCTGGCATTATTTGCTCACAAAACTTCCATCCAAAAATGCATGTGCACACTGAGGCCTTGATTATAAGCCCCAGCCCAAGTCGGTAGCTTATTCTTTCCCCCCTCAAGCTTCATCAAATAAATTTACATGTCTCGGCCAGTTTCTACACGTAATAATTACTGCACTTCCAAACTTCTCATGTAGTACTCTGGTACAAAATAATCTTGGAGAAATCCCCTCAATGTACACTAGAAACTGTCTTTCCTCACATTCTTCCCTGAGCCGGGCGAAAAAAAGTAAACAAGTGCATGAGAGGATATTATTCTAATAAAAAAATAGCCCTGGAGTTAAATACCGGTGCATTGGATTAGTACTATTACTGAGAGGCTGGTGCAAATATAAAAAAAAATTCTCATGCCATTACACGCACTCCCTCACATAATCTGACCAGTCAAGTCAACATGATTGTGTTTGGAGCATAAAGAGACTCTTTAGCTCTCTAACCCTTTTGATTTACGAGACATTGCATTTTTTGAGGAGTATTCACTTTTTTTTCTCTCTCTCTCTCTGTATCTCTTCTCGTTTCTTCCTTGATTACACCTGCAGGCCTGAATATAAGAGAGAGAGATTCTTTGGTGCTTCTTTTTTTTTAATATTATACACGGTACGAATACAGCTAGTTAGAACACTCGAGACGAGGCCTTTTTACATGTGTAATGGATGAGAGCGAGGGAGATAAGAAGCGGTGAGGTCCAGAGGGAGACGGATGGGAAAGAGGGAGAGAAAAAATTGAATGATCAAGATAGGGAGGAAGAGATAACTGATTTTTGCCCATTTGCTTTGGAGGGAGAACCCGGATGTATAGAAAGAGGGGGATTGGAGAGAAAAATACGGCAAAGGGAAGAAGGGGGAAAGGTGGGAATAAATAACTAAAAATGATGAGAAAAAGAGACGATAATAGAGCAAGCAGAGGCATGAAATAAAGAAGAAGAAAAATGAAAAATGAGAAAAACAAAATAGGAGAGAACAAGAAAGGAAAAGAGAAAACCAAAAAGGGAGAGAAAAAGAAAGGAACAGAGAAAACAAAAAAGAAAGGACAAGAGAAAGAGAAAGAGAAAAAAGAGGAAAACAAAAGGAGAAACGGAGAAAATAAAAAGGGAAAGAAAGAGAAGACAAAAAGGAGAAAACAAAAAACGGAGAGAAACAGAAGCGAAAAAAGAGAAAACGAAAAAAGGAAGGAAACAGAAAAGAAAAAAGGGAAAACCAAAAAAAGGAAGGAAACAGAAACGAAAAAAGAGAAAACCAAAAAAAGGAAGGAAACAGAAACGAAACAAGAGAAAGCCAAAAAAGGAAGGAAACAGAAACGAAAAAAAACAAACAAGGGAAAAATAAAGACAAAAAGGGAGAAAAAAAGTGAGAGAAAAATAAACGAAAAAGGATGAAACAAAAAAGTGAGAGAAAATAAAATAAAAAGTAAAATACAGGGAAAGACAAACACAAAAAATGAGAAAATTAAAAAAAAAGTAGAGGCAAAGAAGCAAAAAAGGAGAAAACTAAACAAATATATTCAAAGAAGCAAAAAAGGAGAAAACTAAACAAATATATTCAAAGAAGCAAAAAAGGAGAAAACTAAAAAACAGAGGCAAACAAAAAAGACAGAGAATAAAGGAGGAAAACAAAAGTAGGAAAGGAATTAAAAAATATAAAAGTGACGAAAAGAAAGGCAACTAGCGAACAAGGAAAGGGGAGAAAAAAACCAAAAGAAAGGAGAAGAGATCAGAGTCAGGCATATAGATATAAATGGAAGAAAAAAATAGACCGGAAGGGTCAATAATACAAATAACAAAAGGACAGGAAAAATAGAGAAGACAGTGAAAGATTGGGAAGAAGGGATACAAAAGACGTGCAGAAGATAGACGTGATAAGAGGAAAAATGAAAAGAGCCCGTAGAGAAAAGCGCAGAAAAAAATAGGACAACAAGAGATGCAAGTGAATCAAGATCAACATCAGGTGTTTCGGTCTACAGGCATTAAAAAAATCGTATTTAAATCAGAAAATCAAAACGAGGAACCTGAGCAGGTTTCACGATCGCTTGCACCTTTTTCCGTTTCGTAGTTGTATGCATAAAGGCATCAAATTTCTCTTTCTCTCTCTTTTCCTCTATCTGCCTCTCCAACTCGCTTGGGTTAAAATCACAATTTTTTCCGAAATATGTACCTACTCATTCCCGCCTTCTCCTATTACATCCATTGCGCTCTGGTCCACACACGATCATGCTTACAAATCTTATACGGTATTGGCAGTGCAAACTGAAAAAAAGGTTCAGTTCCCCGATACTAAATAAGGAAGAAGGTATTTACAAGAAAATATGAAACATTTTTTTTTTGTTGCAAAAACAGACATTGGATCCATGTAAATTTATTGCTGGGGTAAGTGAAACCATTTCCTTCCTAGAACAAGTATATAAAAGTTTTTTTTTTTTGAGGGGGAAAGTGCGGTTTCCCTCCTAATGAGAGACCTCTACATGGTCGGGCTTTATGAGGGGAAAAACAACATTTTTGCGTGGGGGGTTTGAGAATCTTCTACAATGTCTTTAAGAGGTCTTCCCTTGTTTTTGTGGTGGTAAAAAAAAAACATTTTATGACACCGCCAACATCCTCGTTTTATATTTTTGTTCACCTTTTAAGATGTGAGACGAGGGAATTACGGAGGAATACTAGGAAGGTTCTTGTAGAAAAACAGCTGGAGATGGAAGATTTTTAGAGAAACGAATGAAAGACTTGTCGAAGTTGAGCAGGTCGAAGAGACCAAATCAAAGAGAGGAAAGAAGGAGATGAAGACGGAGGAAAAATTTATGAAAGAGACAAAACATTTTAAAATGTTAACAGCAATCCCAGTCGCACGTGTGAAATTCCCTCATGAATATGTTTTTGTCCACGACTCCCGGTGAGAGATTTCCTAAAGTAAATTTGTGGGGGGAAATTTAAAAAAAAATCCACTGCACAAATATTCCTTTTTTTTCAGTGTAAAAATCTTGTCAAACGACACCAAATAAAACTCACCTTTTCCCCTTCTCCTGGTGTGATGATACTTTTGTAACATTATTACCTTCTTTTTATGAATGATTTTAGGAATTTCATCAGGTATAAAGACCACCCTGTTTTAATAGCCTTTCTGCCTCGTAAATCTAGTGGAGGAAAACCATTTTTTTAGGTTGAATTTTGAGACGGATTTTTTTTATAGATTTTGGAAGCAAAGGAAGAACGGGAAGAAATTATAAGTAATTTCTAAGCAAAATTCTCCCTTTAGTTTTCAAAATCTCCCAAAAAAAGTAGAAACTGAACTATTTTGGTAGACTTGAATGACTTCAGTTGCTTCCTTCAGTTTTAAGGGGAAAGAGAATACCGCTATGTCATGCACAACGACAGAGTTATATTATTTTAGGTCCAAAAAATTCTTCTGCTTCACTCTTCAATCTCCTGAATTGTGTGCTTACAATCTCGGTAAAACTACAAGGGAAAACGTCCACGGGCTCGTTTTGTTTCCTGCGGGATGCATTCTCCCCAGCAGCTCTTATCTTTGGTGAAGATCAAAAAAATTTCACCCCTCTCCTTCTCCCTTTGTAGTATCCTCGTAAGTCAAGTGTTGAAGTTGACTTTTTCTGGGGGAATTTTTTTTATGTGGAGCAGGATTGTATGAGTTCAAAGATTTTTTTTTGGAATGGGAGCACACATGTCTTTTCATTGTTCTTTGTATGGAAAGGATGCGTCCGCGTGGCCTTTTTTTTACTCTTAAAAATTCAACCGGGGCTTATGAATACTTTGACTTTGAATTTTACCGCTGTTTCATTTGTTTTCCATGTTTGTTTCCCCCTTTCTTGTGCTTTTTACTCCCATCTCTCAATTTACATTTCCCCTTTTATTGTCTCTTTTCCTCGTAATTACTCACTTTTCTCTCTCTTTTCTTCCGCTTTCGATTTTTTCTGTTTGTCTCACTTTTCTTCTACTTTCTGTTTATTTTTTCTGTTTGTCTTACTTTTCTTCTGCTTTCTCTTTATTTTTTCTGTTTGCCTTACTTTTCTTCTGCTTTCTCTTTATTTTTTCTGTTTGTCTCATTTTTCTTCTGCTTTCGCGTTTCTCCTTTTCTTTTTTCCCCACTCATTTTTCTCGTTTTCTTTATTTCGTGATTTGCTTTTCTCGTTTTCTTTATTTCGTGATTTGCTTTTCTCGTTTTCATTATTTCGTGATTTGTTTTTCTCGTTTTCTTTATTTCGTGATTTGTTTTTCTCGTTTTCGTTATTTCGTGCTTTATTTTTCTGTTTTTTCTTCATTGTGTCGTTTATTTTTTTAATTGTCGTCTCTTTTTCTTTATTTCTGTTTTTCCTTTATTTTTTTAATTGTCGTCTCTTTTTCTTTATTTCTACTTTTCCTTTATTTTTCTACTTTTCTTCTCTTCTTATTTATTTCTCTGTGTTTTTCCTTTATTGTTCTGCTTTCCTTTTTCTCCTTTATTTCTCTCTTGCTCTCTATTTTTATTTTATTTTTCGCTTTTTCTTCAGTTTCTCCTTTATCACCATTTTCTATTTTCTGCTATTTGTCTCTTTGTCCATGTTCACAATTTTTTACCGTTCTTTTCTGATGCCTTATAACTCTAATGTGCAATTCATCATCTCAACCCCTCAACTCCCTCATCTCCCTCACTATATACTTATTTATTCCCAATTTTCCCTGTGTGACCGTATCTCTGACTCTCCTTCCTCTTGTTTTTCTACACCCTCAAATGAATGACATTTTAGTTAAGATTATTGAATCGTGCCCGGCACGCTCCCTTTCCACTTTATCGGCTCTCCTCCTTCACTGACTCCGTCCGCTCCAGTAACTCCCAAACATATCGGGACGTTCATTATAATTATGAATATTTCCCCCCAACTACGACCGTGCGTTCCTCTGTCAGAGAAGGGGAGAGGATAGAAGTCAAAACGTTTGCCTCATGATTGAATTTCAGTTGAATTTGCGATACCGCGACAATTCCCTTTCTGGAGGTTGTCTTCTTTGTACCCTTCCAAAAAAAAACCTTGTCGTCTCTCCCATCATAAAGACAGGGAGCATGTGGATGCATTTGGGGTGTATACAAAAGTCGTAATGGAGAAGCTGATGCCCCCACAGACGTGAAGTGGGAATCTCCTTAAACTGTTTGACTCCAGTGCATGCATGCTAATGAGCGTTATGAAATTGTTTGAATGGCTTTTCCACTCTCTTCCATCCAGAATAAAAAAAATAGAACTTTTTGGGAGGCACATTGAGGCGGCGGAGGAGGAAGAGCACGAGCTCCCGAAAGGAAGCCATGCCGTTATGGCTGCAATCATAAAAGAAGTCTGCAGTTTTTGAAATCCGTTGCACGCGTCTTTCCCCTCCATCTCTTTCTCTCTCTTTCTCTTTCTTTCTTCCTCTTTCTCTCTCTTT
>JAQGBT010005970.1:0-13353 GCA_034698585.1 Disparrhopalites patrizii
TTTGTCTTATTGTCTCTCTCTTTTCCCTGATTTCCTCTCTCTTTTCTGCTATTTTTTCTTCTCTTCGATTTTGTACTATTGCCTTTGTCGTTGCCCTGGTTTTCTCTCCGGCTTCTATTTTCTCCGAGTTATTCCCCGCTTTCTCCTATTATCCAATTTTGCCTCTCTACTCTGAATTTGATTCTCTTTTTTTTACCTTCTTTCTCCATATTAGCTCATAATCGCTTATCTTACACTCTACGTTTCATTATCCTATGAATCTGTAATTGTTGAGTCAGTCGTCTTGACTTTCCTTTATGCGCTTTCTCTTTCCTTTATTCTGTCTGCTTCTTTCTGGTCTCTGTCCATCCGTTCTTGTTCCAAACTGTCCTTTTTTTTATCACACTAAATAATTTGAACAAGACGCCATTTAGTGACTTTTGCTAATGCTGTTTAATTATGTTTCTAATTTAGCAGACGGTGAGTCTAGTCTGTTCGGGTCTTGTCTTTGTGTTTTCTATTTATCACCCGAGTCTCTGTTTTCTCTGTTACAATTTTTGTCGCTCTCATTGTTTTAATTTTCTCGATCCACTCTCGCTCTCACTTTCGTTTTTCCTTCCTTTTTCTCATTATGTCTTTTTCCTTTATTTTCCTTCTCCTGCTTCTTTCGTTTTGTGCCTTTCTTTTTGTTTCTGTTTTTATGCTGTCTGTCGCATTCACTAACTCATTTTTCCTCTGGTCTCTCATTTTGCATATTTCGTCTATTTTCCTTCTCCACCTTCTTTGATATGGTTCCTTCCTCCCTTCGGGTTTCCCTTTGCTCCTTTTCTATTTTATTTTGTCTCTTGCTTTCTCCAAATCACTCTCTTTTCTCCTTTTCTATTGCATTTTGTCATTTTCTTTCTCCAAATTTATCTCTTCTCTTTTTCTATTCGATTTTGTCTCTTGCTTTCTCTAATATTCTCTCTTATCTCCTTTTTTATTCCATTTTGTCACTTTCTTTCTCCAAATTTCTCTCTTTTCTCTCTTTCTATACGATTTTGCCTCTGGCTTTCTCTAAATTTCTCTCTTTTCTCCTTTTCTATTTTATTTTGCCTCTTGCGTTCTCTCATTTTCTCTCCCATTCTCTTTATCGATTTTGCCTCTTGCTTTCTTCAAATTTCTCTCTTTTCTCCCCTGATTTTGACTTCTCTCTCTCCCTCAATTTCTCTTTTCTCCCCCGATTTTGTCAAAGTCTCTCTCGCTCATATTTGCCACCTCTTTGATATTTTCCTTTTATCTGACTTTCACTTTTTCACTCTTTCCTTTTTTCTCCCTTAGCGTTTCTCTATCTCTTTCTTTGCATCTCTATGCTTCTCTCTCTCCCACTCACTCCCTCTCTTTCTGTCTCACCCTTCCTCAACCATTTCTTATTTCCTTCCAGCCGACGTCTTGACAAGTGCTTTATTAATCTTATAAGGTGAATCAGGGAACTCCATTTATTATTTGGAGGAAGAAATCGAACATCTTTCTCCGACTCACAATCGACCCCATTTTTGTACCCCTTTATTTCTATGTACCGAAATTTAAATTGTACGATTCCGCTCATCCGAAAATCTTCTTCTATGACTTCTTTTTAGTCACTAATAATTTCATGTAGAATTTTAAAATTTTTGGGGGGAAATTTGAAACGGCCTAGGAAAAGTGGGAATTTTCTTCACTCAGGATCCTTGATGAAGTTCAAGTGAAATATTTATTTTCGGTCCTCTTTCCTCTCTGAAGCGTAGCTAGTAATGGCGTTGCTGGTTAACTGGATTCCAGTATCTCCAGGGACATTTTTTTCCCAACTCCTGCCGAAACGAATCATTTACGAGGACTTGATTGATATTTCTACTGACTTCCTCTTTTGGGCTCTCTTTGTCCCCGGGATTTTGAGAAATGACTCTATCTCCCAAGTTTCCCCATCTTCCTTTTTTCCTCTTGATTTCCTTCCTTTTTTCTCATTTCATTCTCAAACAAGTCAAACACATTTAGGGAGTGACAAGACTTTCTCTCTGGCGATTCCCTTCAATAATTTGTCCTTGCTCCTCCATTTTCTCCTCAAGTTCCTCTCCATCCCCGGAAAGTCTATTGTTGGTTCTTTGTGTATGTTGCTCCATTTTGTTTACTACAATTTTTTATTCCACTTTTTTCTGTTATCTTATTTTTAAAATTTCTTCTCGAAATTCCTTCCTCTCCTTCATTCTTTGTCTTTGCCTCCCAAAATTCTGTATCTCAACGGTTCTCAACAAATTACCAATTTTTTTATTCCAATTATACATTTTTTCTGCATCTCCCTTCTTCTGCCTTTGGGTTTTAACTCGACTATTTTTCTGTCTGTTTCTCATAAAGTATTACTTTCTCCAACGAAATTCCTCTCTGTCTCTCATTTTATTGTATTTTAATCATTAACTCTGTTGTTCGACTTGTTTCACTCTCTTTATTGCTCATTCTCTCCGTCTTTCTCCTTACTGGTGGCTATTTTCTTCCTTTTTTATGCTTATTTTAACGTCCCTTCTCTTTAATATTTGTCGTTCTGTCTCACTCCTTAATATTTTTCTCTCTGCCTTCTTTAATATTTTGCTATGTGTCTCCCTACTTAATATTTTGCTATGTGTCTCCCTACTTAATATTTTTATCTCTGCCTCTCTCTTTAATACTTGTCTCTTGGTCTCCCTCTTTAATATTTTTCTTTGTGTTTCTCTGTTTAATAATTTTCTGTGTTTCTCTCTTTAATATTTTTCTATGTGTTTCTCTCTTTAATATTTTTCTCTGTGTTTCTCTCTTTAATAATTTTCTATGTGTTTCTCTCTTTAATATTTTCTATGTGTTTCTCTCTCTAATATTTTTCTCTGTGTTTCTCTCCTTAATAATTTTTTATGTGTTTCTCTCTTTAATAATTTTCTATGTGTTTCTCTCTTTAATATTTTTCTCTCTGACTCCCTTTGGAATATTTTTCTCAGTCTCCATCTTTAATATTTATCTTTCTGTGTCTCTGTTTAATATTTATATTTCTGTGCTTATCTTTAATATTTTCTCTCTGTCTCCAGTCTCCATAATATTTGTATGTCTTCGGCTTTAATATTATCCTGTCTGTCTCTCTCCTTTATATTTTTCTTTTGGCCTCCCTCTTTCATATTATTCTGTCTGTCTCTCTCCTTAATATTTTTCTTTTGGCCTCCCTCTTTAATATTTTTCCTGATGTTTCTCTCTTTAATATTTTTCTGACTGTCTCTCTCTTTAAAATTTTCGTTGCTGTCGCTCTCTTTAATATTTTTTTGGCTGTATCTCTCTCTTTAATATTTTTGTTGTTGTCTCCCTCTTTAATATTTTTTTGGCTGTCTCCCTCTCTCTAATATTTTTGTTGTTGTCTCTTATAGATGTTACTTCTGTATGTCTCTTTCATTAATTCCGAAATTTACGAGGATCTCTGTCTCTCTTTCATTGTTTCACCCCATTTTTTTACTAGTTATTTTCTCACCATGCATTATCAATACATTATATTACAATTTATTATATTACAATACATTGCAACTCACCAATAATCGTAAGCGTGACGTGAAGAACGATGGGGGGATGGGAGGAGACTTGACACTGATAATCACCCTGGTCCAGACGGTCCACAGCCTTAATTCGCAATTTCCAATTATTTGGCTGCTCGAAATTAATACTGAGTCTCTCATCCCCACTGTACGTGTGTAAACCTGGAGGATAATAAAAGAGCAACATTAAAAATTACCCAAAAATATTTAAACCTAGATAAAATCTGGTTTGCACCATTGAATAGATGTGTTTATAAAAAATTGGACGAATCAAAGGGAAAATCGGACGGAGAATTCTACTGGAAATAAAGAGAAAAAACGAAACGGACAAATTTGGATCCGTCCCAACACAGACGTGGATGTCGGTTTTTTTTCTGGGGATTTCCCGCTCAGCAACAGCTTCTCGGGGATTGACAGGACATCCCAGTAATTAATGTCTTTTGATGCTCCTCACATGGAAGGAAGAGAGGATTGAGAGAGAAAAGGGGAAGGGAGGAGGAGAGAAAAAAATTAATGACTCCAGACTTCATTAGTCCGGAGAAAGTATCTACTTTTTCCTAACTTTCTCCTTAACTTTTTTTTTCCGAGGGAGAAAAGAACAAGGGAAAAGATTATCCTTGTATTCTTTTTTGTCTCTCTCTTTCTCTCACTTTCTCTCTCTCTTACTCTCTCTATCTCTCTCTACTTCTCTCTTCTTCTACCTCGCTCTCTTTGTAGCTTTCTCTTTTTTCTTTGTCTTGCCCCTACAAAACATAATTTCGAAAAGAGAAAAACACAATAAAT
Organism: Disparrhopalites patrizii; assembly: GCA_034698585.1. Taxonomy (NCBI): domain Eukaryota; kingdom Metazoa; phylum Arthropoda; class Collembola; order Symphypleona; family Sminthuridae; genus Disparrhopalites; species Disparrhopalites patrizii. Next base: position 4,323 of record JAQGBT010005970.1, read on the forward strand.
GTCTTCGAAGTTCTGCTGTTTATCCCTCTGGATAGAAAGCCTCCTATTATTCTTTTTTCTCTCCAACATATGCATTCTTTCTGTGGGGAAAAAAGACATTTCTGTACCCAAAAAACAGACCTCAACTTTGTTTTAATTGCATTCAAAGCCCCAAAAAATGTGTCGGCCCTCCTAATTTATTTGCATTTACGAGTGTGAGGGAGGAACAGCATTTGTGGGAGTGCTACGAATGGAAGATATATGTATATATTTACATAAATATATATACCTATATAAAATATATATGTATAAAATTAATAAACTGGTTCTTCTTAATTAAATTGTTTCTTAAATTAAATTTTCGCCATTCAAATAAGAGGACTGTTCAACATGAAAGGGAATTTTTCATATGTACGAAGAAATCTGAGCTAAAACGAATTAAAGCATCGTGAATATAAAAAATTCAGTACTTTATTTATTTGTAGATATTTAATCCAGGTGCATTTTTATTATTTTTTCATCTATTTTAGTATGCAGTATTTCGTCCGTATTTCTTGAGTAACTTCGTCCACACGCCACAATTCATTCCATCATCAGGGAAAGTCAGAATTGCAGGGCGTTTTTTTCCAAGGAATTCAATCTACTCATTGTGAGATGTCCGTAGATACAATCAATACACAATAAACACTGCAGTAGTTACTCCTATTTCTTTGAAGAGAGTAACAAATATTCCCCTTTCTTCCCCATGACTTACTGACTGAGATATCGATTCCCTTTGGTTTGTTGTCAAAAAAAATGTATCCCACCACAAGAATAGATGTGTTCCGGGACGGTACATATTTCCCTTTTATTTCAAGATTGGAGATAAAAAAAATAGTACAGCATTTTTCAGCGGGAGTAATGACCGGCAATATATTTGGACGTATCGTCTTTATATTGCATTCAAGTCCATTTTTTTCTCCGGCGATAGCTTCGTCTGTGAAAAAACCGAAAATTGAACCAGTTGTGGTCGGCCAGAAGGGGCTGACAGCGGCAGGGAAAAAAATGCAATCCCATTGTAGTCTCTCCTTTCTCTCCTCTCTCTCCTCTCTCTCCTTTTTTCTCTAGCCTTCCCTCTCTTAGTTTGTCTCTCTTTCTTCATTATCTCCCTTAGCTTTTCTCTCTCTTAGTTTTTCTCTCCCTTTCGTTTTCTCTCTTAGGTTGTCTCTCGTACTTCCATTCTGTCTTTTAGCTTTTCTCTCTCCGTATTTCCATCTCTCTCGCTCTCTTTGCTCTCTTAGCTTTTCTCTGTCTTTCCTCCTCTTTTCGCTTTTGTCTCTCTTTCCCTCTCTTTTCGCTTTTGTCTCTCTCTTTCTCTCTCAGCTTTTTTATCTCCCTTAGTTTTTCTCACTCCCTTAGCTGTTTTTCTCTCTCGCTTTTTCCGTCTCTGTCTGTTAGTTTTTCTCTCTTGCTCTTTCCTTCTCTCTCTCTTAGTTTTTCCCTCTCTCTTTCCCTTTCTTGGCGTTTCTCTGTCTCTCTCTTTCCCTCTCTCTTTGCTTTTCTCTCTCTCTTGCCTTCTCTCTTATTTTTTCTCTTTCTCTTGCCTTCTCTCTTATTTTTTCTCTCTATCTCTTGCCTTCTGTCCTATTTTTTCTCTCTCGCTTGCCTTATCTCTCTTAGCTTTTCTCCCTGTCTCTCTTTCCTACACTCTCTCTCTGTTAGCTTTTTTCTCTCTATCCATCTCTCTCCCTCCTTCTTTCTGTCTGTGTTTATCTCTTTCTTTCTTTCTCTCTCTGAGCTTTTCTCTCTTTCTCTCGTTCCTTCGCTTTCTCTCACTATCCATCTCCCTTCCTTCTTCTTTCTCTCTGTGCTTATCTCTTTTTCTTTCTTCCTCTCTTAACTTGTCTCTCTCTCGGCAGTAGCTTCTGTCTCATCTACTCTTTCTGCTCCTCTTCGTACTCTTGCTCTTCTCACTCTGAATTTCTCTCGCTACTTTTTTCCTCGCTCTCCCTCTTTCTTAATTTGCCCTGTGCGCTGATTTTCTCTCGTTTTTTCAAAAGCTTTTTCCTTCTCTCATTGTCATTTTGTCTCTCTCTTACCGTCTCGTTTTGTCATGTTGTTACCGTGTCCTTTTAGGGCAACCTGACGAGTGCTTTTTCTATCTGTTTTTTAAATTCTGTCGGTTTTCCCCAGCTTGGTCGGTTTGTCTCTGCCTTTCACTCTCTTTCGCTTTTTTGCATTGTATTTCGAGCCCATTCGTACGTAATCTGAACCTCTTTTATTTAGGGGCTGTTGTCGTTGGCGATCGTATTTTTAACACGAAATCCCCCGCGGGAATTTACGCCTGGTTTCTTTTTAAAACGTGCCAATTTGTCCTTTTAAAGCGAGAGAGAGAGAGAGACAGGCTTGCCCATACCGAATTAAAATTTCATGCTCCATCAATAACACAAAGGGTGATGGGCTCCTTCTCCCTCGCTTCCTCCCTTAGAAATAGCTGTACATAAAATTCCTCATTGTTCTTTTCAAGGGGATTATTTGGGTCGGACATGACAGAGGATGGGGCTGTGTTGAAAGGGTTGAAAGGCTGCCGGGTGGGACGGAAATTGGGTGGAACTGTCCAGTCCAGCCACAGTATTTATATTATTATCACATTCCGCTTTTCCAGTATCTTTTTTTCCCCAGTTTTCTATCCCTCCAACGGATGGTAGATAGTGGGGATTCCCACACAATTAGAGCTGGACAAGTATCAGGTTTTTGAATTTGTCTCGTTTGAAATGGTGATTTGAAGTACAAAGTTGTTTTTACAATTACATTTGTTCGATAGATATACGTTGTCAGGTTTTGACGCCGGTTAGCAAAAACATGATTTTTTGAAATAGTGAAATAGCTTATGGGTAAATGGAATATATTCTCGTCACGAAAGGTTTTCCCCTCATTTTAGGACTCTAGTTTGTCCATTTTGTTTTCGATGTCACTGTGTTGGTTTAATTGCTCCAAATTATCGTTTTATGTTACAGTTTTTTCTATATTTGCATGCGTTTTTCGTATACGTTTCTTGTTTTTCTGCTTTCTCTTGTTTTGCTGCTTTCTCTTGTTTTGTTGCTTTCTCTTGTTTTTCTGCATTATCTTGGTGTTCTGTGTTCTCTTGTTTTTCTGCTTTCTCTTGTTTTGCTGCTTTTTCTTGGTTTTATTCTGTATTCTCTTGTTTTTCTGCTTTGTCTTCGCTTTTCTTATTTTTCTGCTATCTCTTCGCTTTTCTTATTTTTCTGCTATCTCTTCGTTTTTCTTAATTTTTTGCTATCTCTTCGTTTTTCTTATTTTTGTTTTCTCTTCGTTTGTTTTAGTTTTTTGCTTTCTCTGCGTCTTTTTATTTTTATTTTCTCTGCTTTTTTCTTATTTTTAGGGTTTTTCTTCGTGTTTATCTTTTAAGTTTCTGCTTTCCCTCCGATTTTTTATTTTCACGCTCTCTTTTCGCTTTCTCTCCCAGTTTTCCCTATTTTTCTGCTTTCTCATTGTTTACTTTTATTTTTCTGCTTTTTTTTCTTTCTCAATGTTTACTTTTATTTTTCTGATTTGTTTCGTTTTTCCCTTTTATTTTTTGTTGACTTAATGTTTTCTCTTTCCTTTTGATGCTTTGCATATACACTATTTTCTTGCTTTCTCTTACATTTTGCATTCTGTTTTTCTGCTTTAACTGAATTGGTTTGCTTTCGCACGTTTCGGTTTTTCTGGGCTTACTAAATTTGTACGCTTTGTGTGCCTTGTTTCCTTTTTAAGGTTCACTCCTTTTCCTCTTCTGCTTTCTCTCAATATTTTTGCATTCTCTCGCAATGTTTGCATTCTATCGATGTTTTTGCATTTTCTGAAAATCATTACATTCACATTATTTTTGTATTTTGTATTTTTGTTCAGCGTTGTATAGATTTTTCTGCTTTCTCTGTTTTTACGTAATTTTTTGCTTCGTCTGGAATTCTCTGCTTTCACAGTGTCTGTCTGCTTTCTCTCACCTTTGATTCTTCCTACTTTCCCGCTTGCTCATTGCTTGTTGACATTTATTTTATTTATCAATTTGCCAAAATTTCTATGCTTTCTCCGTCTATAGTTTTTCTCATTTGTGTCTTTTTCTACGCTATGCTGCCTCCTAAATAAAAGACAACTAAATGTCAGTGTCTCTCCGCATGTACCGGACACTATATCTACACTTTACGTAAACTTGTTTTAGTATTTTGTTATTCTCCCTAACTTTCTTTGTCATCTCACGCTTTCCCCGTTTTCTCAGTAATACTTTGTTGTTTCTCGTAGTTTTGTTAATTATGACGCAGCGCCTTCTCGTCATCTTGACTTTCCCATGAGTTTATGTCATCTTTGTCTATTCTCTCTCTCCAACACGCCATTGCCCTCATAATGTTGGAACTCGGCCCTTCAAAAATAGCTTTTTCGTACTTCAATAAAATCCACTCTACCCTGATCCAGCCTGTTATAAAGCGTATGCATTTTTTTGTATTTTTAGTAGTTCGTCTAACGTCAAAAATTTTTCGTCAATTCATCCTTTTTATCCATAGAAAAAGAATTTTTTTCGGAAGAGGGAAATCCGTCACTCGGAAGTGCGGAGGGAAAGTGCGAGAGTCATGAATGCTCCAACAAGAAAAATGTGCATGGCAAGTGGTTTTTTGCATGCTTGCTAAAGTCGTGAGAGTGGCGAAACCATTACAAACTTTCTCCCGCCAGCTTTATCACGTACTATACATTTTTAACGTGGTGTTTACTTCGTATTTTTTGGGTCCTCCAGAAGTTGAATGAGGAATAAAGGCTCTAAAAATAGTTTTTAAAAAAACATTTATTTTCCATTTCTAGAAGTCCTCTTTTAAAACTTTTTTGTGATTCTGTCCCTTCTAAAACTGAACTTCTCTTTATTTTCTCATAAGAGGGCCTGAAATGGTTTTAAAACGGCCTTAAAATAATTCCAGCAGAAAAATGAGCCTTAAACTGCCTTTCGAAACAGGTTTTAGAACAATTGTCTTTAACACGCCATTCTCCAAAAAGCCCTAAAACAAATATCTCACAATCTTCCGTGTGAAATTTATGTCTCAAAATACCTTTGAAAATATTCTTTTACAACACAGGCCTCAAAAAATTCTTTTAGAGAACTGGCCTCAGAACGATTCTTTTAGAAAACAGGACTCAGAACAATTCTTTTAGAAATTAGGCCTCACTGAAATTCTTTTAGAAAACAGGTCTCAGAAAATTCTTTTAGGACACAGATCTCAAAACAATTCTTTTAGAAAATAGACCTCACAATTCTTTTAGAACACAGGCCTCAAAATAATTCTTTTAGAAAATAGGCCTCAAAGCAATTCTTTAAGAAAACTGGCCTCAGAACAAATTATATAGAAAAATGCCTCAAAACAATGCTTTCAGAAAAATGCCTCAGAACAATTCTTTTGGAAAGCAGGCCTAAAAACAATTCTTTTAGAAAACTGGCATCAGTAAATTGTTGTTGAAAACTCAATTTTTAGCTGAGTTTTCTCTTGAATTTTCTTTAAAAATGGTTCTTTGATTTCTTAGAATTTCCAATTCTTTGAAAATGGCCGCATAAGGCATGCTGTTTAAAAAAGGCCTCAAAAGCTTCTCAAAAATAAAATAAGCACCTCAAACTTCCACTATTTCAAAAAAAGGGTAAAAAAACGCCTTAAAAATCGTCCCTGGAATAAAGGACCACCATAAAATTGAAGAAATGCTCTCTCTAAAATGCAATAACAATTATCTTTTAACGTTTATTCTAAAATGTCTCAAATATCCAAAAAAACAGGTCCAAAAACCATTCAGGGGACTACGGCCTCACGAATAAATATAATTTTTTAAATAAAATCGCATAAACCTTCATTGTCTGATTATCGAAAAGTTATCCGTTGGGCCTCAATTGACCTAAATATATTTCCCCCAACTGGTTTTTCCTTGCCAAAACAATAAGCTACCAAAACGAAAAACTTTCCCTCCTCATCCCATTCCTTCCCATTGATTTCCCCCACCTTGTTCCCCTCCAATGTCCCACTAGGGAAATCCCAGCCGTCGAAAAAAATTGTACCAAGAAAAAAAGCCCAAGTTGTAATTTTCTGTTACCTTCCACATATCGAAATATTTTCTGGACAATCATTTCTTTTTTTTTTGTACTCCCCCAAAAAAATCACAAAACAAATAGAGCAAATCGAATCCGGATGAAAAGGGGGAAAAAAAGGAATTCTTAAGGGAGTTTCATCTCCTGCAATCATAACCACCCATGAAGATCCCCGAAACACATTTCTGGATGCAACCACAAAAAAAAACTTTTTTTATAGAAAAAAATAGGACGCCAGAAAAAAAAATGGAAACCACAATAACCGGAAGGTAAAGAGAGAGAGAAAAAAAATACAAAAATAGTATTCTCATCCTTCTAGTGGGATTTTGCCCGTATGATATTACACTATATGCTTTATATGGCACTATTATCACTATCACTATACGGATGAGATCACACAATAGAAAAAGAAAATGGAGACTGACCGAAAGTCAAGAGACGAACTTGTCCGGCTTCCCTTCTCATCCAGGAGACCTATAGAAATGGGGAAAAGACAAATAATATAAGAATGGTTAAATCCAAACATCCAATACACACACTCCACATATTGTGGAGGATGACACCGTAAAAAAAAGCAATAGCTCCAAATGTCCTTACACACAATCGACTCTTAGTCTTTTTTTTTTGTTCTTGTGTTCTTTGTATGTGGGTGAAAGTGGAGGATGTGATCCTTCAGAAAGCGAGAGAGAGAGAGAGAGCAAGAAACGGAAAATGACAGGAGAAAGAGCAAGCAAAACTATTGGGATGACACAAAAGTATATGAAGAAAGTGAGTAGAACAAAGGAAAAAATGTCTTCATTTTTTTTCTTCAACAACAACCGGCCTTGTCGATTGGTTTGGACGTTTTTTTATTTCTCCAGCTTTCACCAGCTTTTTCCGGCTTTTCGTATACTCTCGTATAAATCCGTCTTTTTTGTGCTTTCAACGCATTCCGCACGTGCTGCTGTAATAATTAGCTATTTTCCTATTCTCCAGGCCTAGAATTAATGGCTGGATTTTTCGGCCAAAAACTACTTCAGGCTATTGCCACGCGCCAGCAAAAATCTTGTTTCGCCGTTCTCGTACAGCCATAAGGGGTCATCTGGGGATGGCAACGATATCATACTCTGAATCGGATTTTTTGATAGAATTCGATTCGATTTAATTGAAATGAATGAAATTCTGGTTGGGTTCGAAACTGTGAATCGAATCAAATAATAGGATTCAATACATAAATTGGATCAAATAATTCGATTGAAGATGTGAATCGGATCGAACAATTCGATTCAAGACGTAAATCGGATAAAATAATTCGATTCAACATGTAAATCGGAGCAAATAATTCGATCCAATAGGTAATTCGGGTCAAATAATTCAAACAATACGTGAATCGATTCAAATAATTCGATTTAGCACGTAAATTGAATCAAATAATTTGATTTAACACGTAAATCGAATCAAGTAATAAGATTAAAGACATAAATCGGATCATAAAATTTACCTGAAATTCGATTCATTCGATTAATTATTTAATACAAAATTTTTGAATGTTCTTCTACAACAGAGCAATTACCATCAAAATATTGCCGGAAATTTAAAACAACGGTAAATATTATATTACGGTTACTTTCATTTATTTGAAATAGCTAACTATTATACTTTATTATATGCTTAAAATTTACAAAAAGTGATACAAAATGTGTCGCAATAATATTTGTTTTGGATCGTTTGAATCACGCTTCGATTCTATCCATGGCTTGAATGGAACCAAATCAAATGATTTTCATCATAAATTGTATCGAATGACGGATTTCGATCCGATTCAGGCTTTGAAATAAAGCGAAATAAAAATGGATCAAATGGGATCGTTGCCATCCTTGAGATATGAAATTTTTAGCTTTCCCCTTTCCCTTATTGGCTTTCTCTTTTTCTAAAAATGTGTTTAGGATTATACAATCGTTCCTGGTATAATGTTCATAGAATTAATTGTTAGTTATCAACGCCACTTGAAAAGACTTTGATTAAATCTTTAGCACTTCCGAAGCATAGCTTAGTTAGGCATTGGAACTGTTCTAAATTATTATTTTTCTCCTGCCTGTTTTTATTCTTGTCGGAAACGTCATTTGTATCAAACTAAAAATATTTGCAATACGAGCATCCAACATTATCCAATGCTTTTTTCCACGATTTTGCCTTCTACTTTATATTTGTCCTCAAACGGCCTTCCGAATCCCTTCAATCCCAGGACTTTTCTGTCTCCTAGTACTTTCTGAAAAAGAGAGACTATATGGCGCGATGTCTTTTGTCAAAAGTTTCGTCTCTCTCTTTTTTTTTTGTGTTCTTTTTACATGAAAAGTTGAGATGATTTTGGGCAGCTGTCATCGACCATTATTGCTTGATTTCATCTCGTGAACAACCCCACAAACTCTGGCACATGTGCTTTTTCTCATTTTGGGGTTTTCCTTCAAAGTAACACTTTTCCCGGGATTTTTCTAGCAACAACTTTCACACAAAGGAGACAAAGACAAGGACTCGATCTGTTGTTCTATTCCAATCTATACTTTGCTTTTATTTTTATCTATTTCTTTCCCAATTTTTTGGGGGGGATTTTCCAGACTTGAAGCATTAACTAAATTGTGTGTGCTTTCTTCTTGGTGACCGGAAAAGTTTTTAAGGGTGTGGAGGATTGCAATTTCTAATGGATCAATTCACTTTGGACATTGTCCTTGCCACACAATTGTGGCTGGCGCTAATGATGGCCTTCCTGGAGTGGGACAATGGCTTGTGGAATTTTTGGGCGAGGATCTGAGTCAATTTCTTTGTGGAGATTTCTCTTCGCCCTTTCTTTCCTTGGCTTTTTGTCGTGTAATTTCTCTTTGCTTTCTCCCTCGTATTTTCTCTTTGAATTTCCATCCCAAATTTTCTCTTTTCTCTCCCGCCTTCCTGAATTTTTCCTTTATTCGTATATTTCACATATTT
>JAQGBT010005971.1:0-13351 GCA_034698585.1 Disparrhopalites patrizii
ACCCTCTACTACATCCTCCAGGAGGTGTATGAGATTAGCTACGAAGGCTGTGCGGAGTACATGAAGGATATATGGACGTATGTGGATTGGAGTATTTTGTTGGTACGAAGAACCACGAATTTCTAGGTGTAAGAGTGTAATTTTAATTCAATCAATTTATTAAAAGTATGAATTCTTGTCGTTTTATACGGTTATACCTAACTGTATTTTTAGGAACGAACGCAACCAATTCTTTCTCTCTATAACTTCTGCACAACGAGATGTAGGAAGTTGCTCATTGACTCGTTCAAATCCCCGTATCATGTAATTTCAGGTTTAATATTAAGTTAATGGTTCGTGTCGCTCTCCAGTTGAGTAACAGTTAGCGAATAGCATGAAGGATTTTTCCCGTTATTGGTACTCATTTAACTTAACGTAGCACATGCGTGAAATACTTCGCTGGAGACCAGCTAGGCCCTTACCTCCCTCGCTGGCGCTCGGCCAGGCCCTTCCCTCCCGCGTTGGGGCCCGGCCAGGCCCTTTCCTCCCACGCTGGAGCCCGCCTCTGCCCTCCCGCGTTGGAGCCCCCCGGCTCTTCCCCAGGGGCGCGGGAGTTGCTCAGGCTCCCGCAGCCCCCAGGAGGCTCCTAGGAGATGCTCCTCCTTCCGCTGCCGGAAGGACTTCTGAACGGAGAATGACAGAATTCTAACATTTATTAATTCTGAAAGCTCATGATTTGAGGATTTTTAAAAGGTCATTAGTCATTAATTAATCAACGTCCCGTGTCTCATACAAAAGTTAAGGAATAGTTGCTTTGTTTGCTTTTCGTTAAACATGCGTAAAAGTATACATAAAATACATAGATTACGTATTTATTATTTACGCGAGTGCAACACTGTTAATACATTTTTTCCAATTAAATGGTACGCATCCAAGTTTAAGGATAATCATAAAAATAAAAAGTATGAAAAAGGTATACTTTTGCCACTATTGCACAAAAGCAAACAATTCCAATGCACCCTGGTGCTCTATTTTTGCGTATGTTCTTAAATCCGTAAAACAGAGTTCTGTTTCTGTGAGTTATAGTGCTGATATGATTATTTTATTATTATTGTTAAATAAGTTTTTTTAAATCCAACATGTGGTGTTATTTTTATTTACCAAGAAGCTTTTAATTACGTAGTTTCGGTAAACGCAACACATTTTACCTATTTTTTTGCAAATTATATTTTACAAACCCACGACTTCAACTTATTGTGCCCCAAAAATTGCTTTGATACAGACTGTAAACGTTGAACGTTGTGATTTCGTGATTTGTCGTTTTGTCTGGATTTTTAGTTGTCCATTACCTGTGTTGGGCTATCAGTGGTCAAATATATTCATGTTAACGAATTCCTGATTAAAGTTAAACCTGCGAAGGCCGTCTTTTATGACTTCGGTTACCTGGCATTACTGCAATATGTGTATCAAAGTTTATTGGCTGTCCTCGTATTCGTGTCTTGGATCAAGGTGTTCAAGTACATGGCATTTAATAAGACCATGACCCAACTTTCAACTACTTTGTCACGGGTATGTCATTTTGAATATCTTTAATTATTACCAATTACCATCTTCTATAACAGGTGCCGGTAAAGATGAATTTGGAAAAGAACAAGCTTGTTTCTCGGATATTTCATCTCTCATGAAAAAGTGCAGGAAATATATATACTAGTACGCAGGTACATTTTAAGTAAGATTTAAGATTTCATTTAAGATTTAATTGTTTCAGTGTGCGGCTGACGTGGGAGGTTTCGCCATCATGTTCTTCATCGTATTTGCAGCCTTTGCCCAATTGGGATTATTGATGTTTGGAACACAGGTCTGTATAATTTCATATTCAAAGCATTCAGCTTTCTGGTTTTCAATATTGGCTTTGTCAAAGTTGACCGTTATTATTTTTCGTGAAGGTGCAAGATTTCAGCACATTTTCAGATGCTTGTTTCACGCTTCTCCGACTTATTCTGGGCGACTTCAACTTCCGACAAATCGAGGCTGCCAATCGGGTTCTTGGACCGATTTACTTTGTGGCTTACGTATTTTTTGTGTTCTTTGTTCTCTTGGTACGTTGCCCAACAATTTGTCGGGAATTGTAATTATAATTAGACATAATGATAATTCACATTAAAGAAATGTCTCTTCTCTGGTGTAACAGAATATGTTTTTGGCCATCATCAACGATACGTTCGGGGAGGTTAAGGCGGAAGTACAGTCTCAGAGAAATGAATTCGAGATTATAGATTATTTTAAACGGGGTTTCAATAATTTGTGTGGTCTGTGTGGGAAAAAAGATCCGGAACTGGACGCCAAATATGCGGTGAAGCTAGCCTCAGCCGATGGATTAATAACATACGAAGAACTTCGGCAGAATCTCAAGGAGTGAGTGCTGAATCACTTCATGTTTGATCTATCATACAATTCGAAGGTATCAAAAATCTATGTAGAATTCCTAATAATTGGTACCATATTGCAATTTCGACGATTTTTCAGTCACAATTTCACGGACGTGGAAGTAGAAATGTTCCTTGCCCGCTACGAACTGGATCGTCATCGTGCCTTGGATGAAGATGAGATCCAACATGTGTTGGCCGAGTTGGAAGGATCCAAATTAAGTCACTCTGGAAAGGGATCCATTCCAGCATATCAACCTGGAATGCGGTCAAGCCACTCCGAATACATTAGTAATCAGGTGTATGAACAGGAAATTGAAGGGTAAGCGTGATATCCGAGGAAATAAGCCAGTGTATATTTTTTAGGGGAAACTGGATACACATCTCATCTCTTTGATTTTTGCCGTTTGGCTTGCACATATTAATAATTTACTTATTATAAATTGAAATAATAATTTTGTATTACAGATTGCAAAATCGAGTAGCTACGATGGAAGCGTCCTTGTCAAATATGATTTACAAGCTGGATTCAATTGCTGGCAAAGTGGAAAGACTGAAGCACTAACAAGTACCGATTAATAAAGTTTTTAAACCTAAAATTAAAAGCTATTCATATTTTATCAAACTCGTCTCATCAGATTCTGCGTGATTTCATCCTTTTCCCTCTTCGAGTACCATTTATAGACCTATTAAAAATCCTACTTTTTTATGAAAATAAATGAACATTCAATAAATGATGTTTTCTTAGGAAAAGTTGTGGGTGGATAACGATTTTTCTGAGGAAAAGTTGTGGATGGATAACGATTTTTCTGAGGAAAAGTTGTGGGTGGTTTAATGGGTTTTCTCAGGAAAATTTGGTCACTTGTAGAGGATGTATAGTATACCTAATGAATGCCTAAAACACAAACAGCTGAAACGACATTGTGAATACATATATGTGCAATGCATATGGACCTGAGAAATTCAAAGCGAACAAGAATTGGATTATCAAGTACCACTCAGGGCACGTACTTGCTAGAGATAAGTAATACCTATTATAGGATACAAGTTAAGTCCTTATTGTTCTTAGAAAAATCGAATCCGAATGGATGTATTTATTACAGAAAGAATATCTTGTACAGACGATGTGTTCATTTAAGACTAAAAAACAAAATCAATAATTAGATCATTAGATTTAGTGCACGCACATAAAACACATTTAGTAATAAATCGCATTTTATATGTATAGGTGCATTCATTCATCCATTTGACTCATTCACTCCAACAGGAAGACGCAGACTGGTGTTAGATTAAATACTAAATTGATACAAATACACATTGGTCCAAATTTATGTATAACGGAAGCTGTAAAAAAAATTTTGTTACTTAGAATTGGGATTGCGTATTACACCCGTAAGCAAAGCGATATGTAAGCATGCCTAGGATGACGGATTCGAATTACTCATTCTATAAAACCCGACAAGTAGATGTTAATGTCCACCAAGATCTTATCAGCATCTATTTCCTGTTTTCACCAAGCCTTTGTATTGTAAAAAAATGCCCCCCATTATATAAAAAAACAAAAAAGTGTGACAGATGGCCTGGTGATGGTGGAGGTGGGTCTCAGACGAGGGCATCCTGATAACCCGAAGCTTGGGCCTCTCCACTTGAATCCAGTGTGGTCATCCCACCCAAGCTTCGGGCAAACTCCTCCAGCTCCTGCAATTCCTGATTCTCCTCCTCCTCCCTGTCCGATGAGCGGTGGGACAGGAGGTTCGCAGCAACGAATTTTCCTAGGGCTATTGTGACGAGCATCAAGGAATATGCCTTTTTCATTTGAAATAATAGAAGAATGCATGTACATGCAGTAAATAAAAAAAGTACAATACCGATGAATACAGAGAAGTAATTTTATTGTGAATTCAAAGAAAAATTATATACAAGGATTAAACGTCTCGGAAAGCCAAATATTGACAAAGATTTGTTCATTCATCATTACATTTATTATTTGTGTATACACTGAACACTTCATATACAAGGAATTACAGCAAACCAAATAGTTGGATTCGAAATCTTTTCGTTATTTTAGCAAATATATGCTTCACTAACAGGTCATTTCGTTTAGTATTATTGCTAAACAAATTGTAAAACTGTATATACTTATTCCTAATCAAATAATATACAAATACAAGTGTATACAACCCACAATAATTACTATTATTGCTCTGTAATTGTATTTTTCTGACTTTAAATCTACGTAATTTTATTTTATACCGAAAAGGTAAATGGCCATAACTGTCAAAATAAAATATTTCCTCTTTCATAAAACATATGCACACCGAATGACGGCCAACCCCTGTATTTATATCTGTGTTAACTATACACACAGGGTATTCTAAAAGGTAGAAATTGATTAAACAAATCTCTCGGAATTACAAAACAAGGTATGTGTAAACGATACAACATTTTGTTTAAAACAAATTCTATTTGTCCGGAGTTCATTGAAAAGAAATATCACGATCTATAGTAATTTCTAAATTATTTTCAAAAATTCCGAAGAGTATACATACTATATTTGAGGTCAAAGCCTTTCTAAATGTAACATTGATTTGAACGGAGCCAGATTTGACGCGAGAGTTGATTTCGAAAAGGTAGGAGCTAAGGAAAATGCGTATAAAGCTTTTCCATTTGTAAAATTATTTACATTAATTGTTTTTTCTCTATCATTATCTATTACCTTATGCAACTTCATATATGCATGCATGTATTGGTTCTGATCATAATTTACGTCTATGATTTGAAAAGCTTGTTGGTCTAAATCCGAAAACACGTTTATATTGGAAACATTAAGGGTCTGAAAATTAAACGGATTAGAATATGCGCCAATAAAACTGTCATTGAGTACAAACATACAAAGGACACATTTAGGGAGTACGCCCGCCCAAACACATTGATGACTTATATTAAAGCTTCTAGTGGGTGCAGCTATAGTACGCAGAACAACTGGATGATATGGTATCCAGGCACTTATATTTCGATTGAAACTAGAGGAAATATTCGTATATACTGGCGTGGATAAATTCACTTTCTGTACAGCAAAATATAAGTCTTCAATGACTATTTCATAAGGCTTTGTCTTGTCTTCGCTCAGAAGGCAGAAGTTGGAGGGAGATCGTTCCAGTCTTATGGTGACACCAATTTTATTTGGAATTAATTGATTGATGGAAGTAACATCGGTGTAAAGTGTTTCTGCCAACTCAAAGTATTTTGAACCAGCGATTAGTGCAGCTCTTCCCTTGGCATCTGTTGAGTTTGACTCACCGTTCGTGTCTTCCAGAAAAAAGAACGACTTTAAATTTTCCTCCTCTGACGAGAGAATTTTTTCAATATACGCACGATATGGATATAGAGTGTCAGAAGAATATACAAGTTTCTGATTAAACAAAATGATCACGTTCCGGAAGAGAGTATGAAGGAGATTATTAACAGGGTATACTTTGTCAGCTGTCGTTATGTTAGCCCCATCGTTACCCACAACCTTTGCACGGATATATAGACACGAGTTTTTCAGATCGTAAGACGAAATTTCTTGATTAGGCAGTATTTGTTAAATGTCCCGTTGCTATAGTAAGGAATATTGGGCGGGCAAACTTTATTATGCTATTTGTTTTTTATATAATATTATATTATTGTATCTACTACAATAATGTGGAGTGTGTCAGTCGAATTGGTGGGATGGGGAATAGTCGGATTTCTGATGTTGTGATTAGTGGCGTATACTAATATGTATATGAATTAATATGTAGGAACTATCTGCATGTATGTAAGAAATATGAACTTATTCTAAGCGACAGTTTTTGAGATAATGATATATTCTTTGTAATGTGAAAATAGAGTTGATGTGATTGATACTAAGTTGCAGATATTATTATGTCACTGTAATAATTATAATATTAATGATAATTAATATAATGATAATTAATGATAATTATAATTATAATATTAATAATGAAATAAATTATGAATACAGTAAAGTCGTATATAATAAAGCTCTTAATATTTACAAAATACCTTCGACTTCTAGGGGTACTTTTGAGTACCTTTTCACTTTTTTAACAGTATTATTTCGTACTGTTAAAAAACGTATTGTTTAGTTACGAATAAAAAGTGGTCCTGTTTCATTTTTATGCTTTGGACAGCTCTTGATAATAATAAGTTACTGTAAATTAAGAAAAAAAGGTTAGGCGGTCGTGAGCAGAAAAATATTAATTTATCAACCAAACCTTGTATAGGATCTTCGGATAAGTCCAGCAACATGTAAGCTTTTGGTTGGGCTTCCAGTACGGATCTAACTTTAAAAACTTCCTCTCCAACGGACTGCCCATATCTCTTTTCAAATATTCCAAGTTTCCTAACACTTACTCGAACACTGTCCCCTACTTTAAATCTGGGAATTTCGTTTCTCTTATTTATGATGTATCTGCTGAGTTTAACTAGGATACATCTTTCGCGGCTTGCCCAGTCACACTATGCTTTGTGGCGTTATAAGAGTCTGCTATATTTTGAATAGCAATAATGCAATATGGAAGCAATAATGGACACTGGACACCCGACCGACATCCTATCAAGATCGTTACCAAATAATACAAACGTAGGTCATCGTCATTCGTCATCCACTACTCTTACGCACTCTTTCGAGTATCGTGTAGTACGATAATATACGATGACGGAAGGACTTAACCTAGCCATCTCAAAGCAAAAATATAGAATTAAACACCCTTATACTAAACTCTGTAAATCGCTTTTACTTTACAATACAGTCATCGATGCTTGTATAGCTATTTATATCGAATGGCTTGACAATAAAAAACATAAAAAACGGAAATAAATATAACAACTGGTTATACTCAACTGAGTTCTCAGCTCTGGCTTAAAACACAAGCTCTCTTCTACTTTGCCTTCGCAACATTAGTTTATTTTATTCGGATTCGTAAATGCATGGTTCCCATTGGCCTATAAATGTTGGAAGTAGTAAAGTCGGTTCCAAGAAACAGTTTATACCCCCTCTGCTGCTGAATGCAAGTTTGCCATTTAGAATTTTATCTCGGAACTAGGGAAAACATTTCATACCGATCCGATTAAGATGAGCCAAGTTGTATGGCGCGGGCGGCTTAAAAAGAATTATCTTTTTGGACAAATTCGATTTTTTATCTCTACTGCAGGGACATATTTGAATGCCGTAAAAAACGGGGCAAGGATGTTTTCCGAGCAGAATTTTATTGCGGACGTAAGAAAAATATCCCCATTAACATGTAACAGGAATTGACCAACTTATTCGAATTGTTTTGCGCCGAGTTCAAGCACATTTTTTAATGAAACCGATATTTTTTATTATGCCATACAAAAGTTGAAACAAAAACAAATTCTAAACTCAATTATATCATACAAATTATGAAAGGCAACTTTTGGGAGAGTTGCAAATGATGCATATCTTTTCAACAAAATATAATTTTAATATGTTTCCCTATGAGTGCGCCATACTCCTTAAACGCGTCTTACGAGTCTTTTAAAGTCATTTGTCAGAATTACCAAGTGCATAATTTTATCACAATGAAAACCATTCAGAAGTGTTTTCTACCAACTCACTATTTTTAGACTAGAATCAAGTTCTATATACCTAACTACAACTAAACTACATTAATTTATTTTGTCCCGGAGAGGCAGAATTTGGCATTGGTTTAATCCACAATTCTTACTCGAAATGGAGAAGTCGCCATAACTTGGTAAATTCCTGTAATTTGGAAGTTTGATCTAAATGAGGTTTATTTTCGAGGACATCCGGAATAAAATTCTGCTCAGAAAACACATTTGGCGCACTCGCACGGTTGGGAGTGCAATAAACGTTTTATCCATAAGGATATGGAATAAAAAAGTCGTTTTTGTGGAAAATTGACATTATCTTTTTCGTTAAACCACGTACGTTAGTAAATCTTGGTCCGATCGGTATTAAATTTTACCTCTAGATCCACACTAAAATTCTACATGAGAAGCCAATTAAGAATGAGGAACAAATTCGCTTTACAAACTAGTAATAGATCTTCCTATTATCGGGGATCGGGGTATTTATCTTAATATCAGTTTTGCCCGAGGGTATTAGATTTGGTCAGATTCGAGTGGCTGGGGTTAGGTCATGTCCCCAGCAAGCCGCTGGTGTCCCTAAATGTGGCCACCCTACCTTTGCTTCCAGTGCAGGGGCGATAGAATTTCAAAAGCCATTTTCCCCAAAATTGCCCCATCTATAAGTCCTGAACCAGGTAGCCATTTAATTTAATTTTTTTTTCGCAGACATTACTGTTTGGCCTGCACCCCTAATGTTAAAGATGGTTGGTTTTCATGGAAAGGGTGGGTACGGGAGGTGAAGGATCACAGCAGCGTATTTACATGTCCAGTTAAATTACCTTTTCTCTTGGCTATATTTAGGTAGTATTTTTTTTATAATTTGTACAATGCCTTGGGCACAAAGTAAGAGAGTTTTTTCTTTATGCATGCGGAAGCCGGAAGCAGCGCTTAAATTAAGCCGGCGCGCACCGTTTATGGACCGGGTTGTGCGCTTGAATTTGCTTTTGCCCAACACATTAACATAACAGCAAAAGCTCATAATATAGTAAACATTTTAGACACGATCGTAAAAGGGAGCTGGCAGTCATAGTGACTACATTACGTGCCAATTCTGCAATCGTCGCGGTGGCCACCGCGGGCTTTTGCGTAGTCATACTGATACCTTACAAGTGAAAACTAACAATATATTTATGTACATACAGTATTACAATCGCAATGAAGGGTTAAAGGGGAAGGACACCCCCATGTTTTGGTGACCTTCATCCGCTACTCGGGACTACTCCAGTAACGACAAGAACAAGTCTACTCCCAACCTCACCACCTGCACCTGTACTATCCATTATGGATGTCCCACAGAAATAATACATAATTTCGACTTCAATCAACACTTTTGCTCCCCGAAAACGAATTCTTTTCAGATGAAAATGTAGCCCTCATACATTTTTGTGTGGTCATGGAGCGCCTCCCAGCAATTCTGACTCATCTAGTTCTTCTGTCGACGGTTGTGCACTTCTGCCTCGCGCTCAGGTGCTTCAGCTGTACTAATTGCTTTCAGCCATAGCTGGAGCAATATCTTGTGCATCCGGTGGTTAGTGCTGTACTAAATGTTATCGGAATCAAACATACGTTCGTGGTTGTTGCCCGGCGTATCATAGCGTAGGTCGTTGTTCTGTTTGCTCAAATCTCAGGCCCCCGGAGACATGTGATCAGTTTTGTGGATGTACTGAGACAATGTGCAACACTCACAGCCATTTGTGCATTTGCCGAGAACCGAAGCCGCCACCAACGAAACTGCCCAAATACGAAAAAGGTTCCGGATATCGTCTTGTATTCGGGAATTTAGCAGGAGTTGGAATGATTTCTCAGCAATTGATTACGATATTTGCAGGTATCCCTGCGATTTTCTGAGCAATCACGGAAGTCGTGAGTCATGATATAAGCAAGGGAAGCAATGATGAACATGTTATGATCAACTCTGTAAATTGCTTTTAGTCTATGAGCAAGACATCAATTAATGGGACACCAAGATTCCTAGTATCTTTGAACACTATATTCACCTAGGGCGGTTATTCTAATTATGTCGACGGTCGACAGGCAATAAAAATAATAAAAACGGAATTAAATAAATGTTATAACAGATATCCAACTCATCTCTGGCTTAAACACGAGCTATTCTACGATGCTGTCCTCTACTCTGCCCCCGCAACATTGATTTATTTTATTCGCATTCGCAATTGCATGATTCTCTTTGTTCCGTCAATTTTGGCAGTAATAAAGAGGGTGCCAAGAAGCAGTTTGTGGCCCCCTGCTGATACAAAACGGTCATGCTACAGCATAGTGCATGACAGTTTTCCATTTAGAATTTTATCGCGGAACTACGGAAAACATTTCATCCCGATTCGATTAAGAGAAGCAAAATTATGGCGCTGGCGGCTTAAAAAGTATAGGAAACCCGATGTTTGATTTGAGGCAGATCGCACCAAAAATGGGTGGCTGAGAACTAAGCTTTATATATTTTGTAGGGACAAATATTTTAATACCGTACCAAATAGACCAAGTATGTTTTCCGAGCAGAAATTTCTTGAGGACCTAATAAAAATATCCCCATTAACCTGGAGCAGGAATTGACTAACTTATTCGAATTGTTTTGCGCCAAGTTCAAATACATGTGTTTTGATGACATAAATTTTTATTATTCCAAACAAAAACAAATCATTTACGATATCCTGTAGATTTTGTCCATAAAGATAGAGAATAAAAAAGTTGTTTTTGTAGAAAATTGATATTTTCTTTTTTTTAAACCACAGTAAGTTAGTAAATCTTGATCGGATCGGTATTACACTTTATCTCTAGATCTGCAATAAAATTCTACATGAAAAGCCAATTAAGAACGAGATACAAATTCGCTTTAAAAACTAATAATCCTATTATCGGGGTAGGAAAACATTTGGGACGGATATGTGCATATGCATAGACAAACGTGTTTCCAGTCAGCTTTCGTTCCCGGCCGGCCCATGCCTTGTGGGTTGTGTTAACATTGTCTCAATGTTAATACAACCCGCAAACAGATGGAATACGAGAAAAATAAGTTCAAAGTGACGGTATCCCTACAAAAAGAGAATATATGAGACAGAGTACGAAAAAAAAGCAAGGAGACGGGAAGCAAAATAAACAAAGACATGAGAGATAAAGGAGAAGAATGTGAGAGAAACGAAAAGAACACAAAAAATATAGCAGTAAAAGTGATAGAAAACAAACGAGAAACAAAAGGCAAAAACGAATGAAAAGGAGAAATGTAAAGAAAAGAGTGGGAATAAAGACAAAATGCGAAAATAAGGCAGAAAGAATTAAAAGTAAAAAAAAATGGGGAACGAAGCAAAGAACTAAAAGAAAAGCCAGAGAGATAATTCAAAGAAAAGAAAAGCCGTAGAGAGAATTAAAAGAAAAGAAAAGCCGTAGAGAGAATTAAAAGAAAAGAAAAGCCGCAGAGAGAATTAAAAGAAAAAAGCCAGAGAGAAAATTCAAAGAACAGAAAAGCCGCAGAGAAAATTCAAAGAAAAGAAAAGCCGCAGAGAAAATTCAAAGAAAAGAAAAGCCGCAGAGAAAATTCAAAGAAAAGAAAAGCCGCAGAGAGAATTAAAAGACAAGAGCCAGAGAAAGAATTAAAAGAAAGCACACAGAGAAAATAGAAAAACGCCAGAGAAAAAAAAAGAATAGAAAAGCCAGAGAGAATAAAAAAAGCCAGAGAAAGAATTAAAAGAAAGCGCACAGAGAAAAAAGAATAACGCCAGAGAGAAAAGTAAAAGAAAAAAAGCCAATGAAAGATAAAAGCAAAGAAAAGTCAGAGAGAAAATTAAAAGAAAAGAACAGTCAGAGAGAATAAAAAAAAGTCAGAGAAATAATTAAAAGAAAAGAACAGTCAGAGAGAATAAAAAAAAGTCAGAGAAAGAATTAAAAGAAAAGCCAGATATAATGTAAAACAAAAGAAGAGCAAAAGAGAAAATTTGAAGAGATTAGGCACATACAGAAATAAAAAATGAAGAGAGTGAGAGAGAGCTGAAATAAAAAGGCAAATGGAACAAAAAGAAACAAAGCAAAAAGATCTGTGTGAGCAAGGAAAGAAATACAACGCGCAAGTAGAGACAAACCACCCGACAGGGAAGGAGAACAAGGAAAAACCAGAGAGGAAATTATTGAAACCAGGAAGAAAAAAGGGAGGGTTTTGGGAAGAAAAGGAGAAATTGCGTGAGTGAGCAGGATCTTGTTAGGGAAATGAGTTTCTTTTAATTAGATTGAGCATTTTATATGATTTCCGAGGATGAGAAGGGACAGGGAGAATATCTCTTTGGCGTATATGTGTGTGTGTTGATGGGATATAATGGGGTTTGTATCCCTTCCTCATATATAGTTGTTGATTGTAATGATTTCGGAGAGAGAGAGAGAGAGAGAGAGAGAGAGAGAGAGAGAGAGAGAGGCGAGGAGAATGAGGCCGGGGATTGTTTGATGGAGAGATGCGGTTGAGCAAATCAATGGAGGGCTGGCTTTTGACTTAGAGGATGAAGGAGGCGGATTGGTAAGGGGAGGCGGGTCCAAAAAACTCCTATAGTCCAAGGGACGTCTTTCTAGTCCTTTCCTCTCCCTCAGAGTCTCCAACCCGGTTTTTTTCTTTTATCTCCCTCTTTCTCTCTCTCTCTCTCTCTCCCTCTCTCTCTGTCTCTCTCTCCGTTCTTTTGAGTCATTCAACTTTAGTTTTGGCGGTCACAAAACGGATCCCACACACGTATATACACACTCATACAAATGTACACACACACATCACATGGGATAAAAGTTCACTCTGATTTTTCTCCTCATTCCATTAAGGTGCCGCAACCAGCTGGGAAGCACCCTGGAAGAGCCTCTTCCTCTCAATTTGTTTTTCAAAATTACTACATTCAGGGGAAAAAATCTTTTAACAGTTTCCAAAATTAATAGGGAAAATTATTTACAGGAGAAAGTTACTATAAGATACTAAAATAACTTTGAGGAAGTTATTTTAATTTTGAAAAAATTACTTTAAGTTGGAGGAATAAAAGTTATTTTAATTTGAAGAGAGTCATCTTAATTTGCATAAAGTTGGTTTAATTTGAAGAAGTTATTTTAATTTCAAGAAATTTGTTTTAAGTTGGAGAAAGTTAGTTTATTCTGGAGAAAGTTACTCTAATTTGAAGGAAGTTACTTTTTTTTGAAGAAAGTTATTTTATTGTGGAGAAAGTTACTTTAATCTAAAAAAAAGTTATTTTATTGTGGAGAAAGTTACTTTAATTTGAAGAAAGTTATTTTATTGTGGAGAAAGTTACTTTAATTTG
>JAQGBT010005972.1:0-13351 GCA_034698585.1 Disparrhopalites patrizii
AGGGGAGCATTTTTTGCTGCTGTTATAACGAGAGCACTGTTATACAGGGGACTGCTATAGAGAGAGTCGACTGTACTCGTATGTATTTCTTCTACCTTTTTCACCTTCCCCCGATCCCATTTAATCCGTCCTTCATTTATCCCTTTGTCCCTCTCTACCTTTATATATGTACATATGTACTCTTGTTACCCCTTTGAATGACGAAACTCCTCATCCGGTGTTTATCCATATGATTTTCTCTTTTAACCCAAGACACAAAATCTGTCATTCTCCCCTGCATTTCTTTCTCTGAACTTGTTTCTTCTTGTAATTCTTTACCTTTTTCTCTCTTAACCTAACACTTATCTGAAAAACCAGAAGGACTCCTCTCTCTCGCTCTCTTTCTCTCTCTCTCTCTCTCTCTCTCTCTCTCACTCTCTCTCATTGCATCTCTCCTTACCATGTTTCAAATTCCCTCTCATCTCCTCAAGGACAAACCATCAGTCCCAATCACAGATCTTTTACTTGTCCATTAATCTTCGGATCATGTTCGTTTGTCAAATCTCATAAAAAAATTCTCTCTCCCTTTTCTCTCTCTTTCTCTCTCTTATTCTCTCTTTCTAGCTCTCTCTCTCTGGCTCTTTCACTTAGATACACTTATAAATGGTTGCTTGGACTTGTCAACGAGAGAAATGAGACTTTCCTTCTCTTTTGTCATTTTGATGGGAATGACACACAAGTTTTGTTTTTACCTTCATTGTTTTTTTTCTTGTACTCAAGATATTTTTTTCTGGGGCAACTCACAAATATTTGTCTCCTCACACTGCCGAAATAAAAGAGCCGTGCTGCCCTACACGTGTTTTGGGGCTTTTGACTCTGACAGCAATTGACCCTCCGTTGTCCTGGATGGGTGCAAGTTCCGCGGAAGATTTTTCCTCCATTTTTATTTGTACCTTTTCCACATTTTTAATAATCTTGTCATAAGCTCAAGCGTATGACGATGCATCCCCTTTAAACACATAATGGTGAGTGATAAATCATATGCATATAATGAACATCAACTATATTTAATACTGGATTGAAATGAAAATTTCACCACCGCCGAATCTAACAGCGCAAGAAAGGGAATAAAAATTAGGACGAAATCACAATTGGCGTCGGAGTTCATCAAAAATGATTTCTCTGCACACAATAATTTCTGTCAAAAGAAAATATCTGTAAAAACGCACTAAATATTTAAAAATGCTCCAAAAAACTGAACATATAAAAAACCTCCCTTCATTTACATATAAAATCAACTCCCCCGAAAAAAAACCGAGGGATTTTCGTGCCGTTGGAACGAAGAAAAAAATACCCACTAAACAAACAAACACCCACGAAATAGTGGCGGGAGGGGATAGAAGTTCCTGGAATGAAAAAAAAATGATCCCCAGAAAAAACTTCTCCCCTTCCGTCAAAAGGGAAAAAAATGGAGGAATTAATTAAATAAAACCACCACATGAGCCAAGAAAGAAAGGGCTCTCATCAGGAACAAAAAGCCCATTACATGTTACAAAAGGGACTCGACGCATGGTAAATTAAGGACGCTATACACACACTGGCAGGGAGATACAAAACAAAATAAAAAAAAGCATACACACACACGCACACGCTTCCCTCCAAATGAGAGAAGATGAAGAGGAAAGAGCGAAAGAGAGAGAGAGAGAGAGAGAGAGAGAGAGAGAGAGAGAGAGCGAGAGAGAGACAAGAAAAAAAAGTTTTTGTGGTTTTAAAACCGCTGCCACTACAGAGCAAGAGGAAGAAAAGGCATAAGAGAGAGACAGAGAGAGAGAGAAAGAGAGAGAGTAAAAGCGAGAGAGAGAGTGAGAAAGCCTAAAGTGTTGATAGGCGTTGAGTAAATGAATCAAGGTTCATTTTATCAACCCATATCTCTCTCACTCACTCTCGCCAAAACGCATCCCATAAAGCTTTAGTATATACAGAGGCGGCGAGTGAGAGAAATAGAGAGACGAAGAACCCTTTTTAGGGTGAAACAGTAGCAGAGATACGCTAAATGTACATGGATGTACATATTTAGTTTCTTCGCGGTGCATTACGGCCGTGAGAGCGAGAGAGAGAGAGAAAGGGAGAGCGAGAGAACGAGAGAGAGAAAGAAGGAGAGAGAGAGAGAAAGAAAGAGAGAGAGAGAAAGAAAGAGAGAGAGAGCGAGAGAAAGAGCGAGAGAAAGAGAGAGAGAAAGAGAGAGAGAGAAGAAAGCCTCTCGTGGAGGATTAATTAGGAAAGCGGAAAATCATCCTTTCGTATCTTGTCCTCGCATCCTCTCAAATAAAATGTTCTTTCATTCTCGCCATCTCTCTCGCTTCACCCCTTTGGTTTTCCTTGCAAGTCTCTCTTTCTTCCTGTAACTTTCGCCACTAAACACCCTGTCAGTCTCTCGGTTTTGCCTCTCTCATTTTTGTGTCTCTCTCCTCGTCATATTTTTGTGATTCTCCCTCGGAGTGTTTCCGTGATTTATGTATTTAGTCATGTGCCAATTCGTTTTCTTCCCGATTTGTCTCTGAATATTACTTTTCACTCCTATTTTCTGCTGCTGTTTTTCCATCTTTGTTTTTTCGATCTTGTTGGCTTTTTGTTCTTTCGTTATTGGACATTTTCTTCTCTTCATTTTTTGCTTTTTCTCTCTTAATTTTTTTTTTCTGTACCGTTTTTGCTTTTTTTCTGTTCCGTTTTTGCTTTTTTTCTTCTCTTCTATTTTTGCTTTTTTTCTGTTCCCTTTTTTGCGTTTTTTCGGATCCCTGTTTTGCTTTTCATCTGTTCTGTTTTTTGCTTTTTTTCTGAAACCTTTTTTGATTTTCTTCTTCTCTTCCTTTTTTGCTTTTTTTCTTCTCTTCCTTTTTTCTGTTGCTTTTTTCTTTTTTTCTGTTGCTGTCTTCTTCTCTTCCTGTTTTGCTTTTTTCTGTTCCTTCTATCTTTCTGTGTTTTTTTCTTCTCTTCTTTATTTGCGTTTTACTCTTCCTTTTTTCCTTTTTAGTCTTCTCTTCCTTTTTTGCTGTTTACTCTCTCTTCCTTTTGTGCTTTTTTCCTTTTCTTCTGTTTTTGCCTTTTTTTCTCTTCAGTTTTTGCTTCTTTTTCTTTTTTCTTCTCTCTCTTGTTTTCTTCACTAGTTTGTCCTTGTTTTTATTCTTATATGTATATTTCGCCTTATTCTTGTTTTGTATTTTCCTATAGGCTTTCTTTTTTGATTTTTTCCATCCTTCTTCCTTCCGTTTTATTTTCCCCGTTTTTTTCTTCCTCCATTTGTCCGTTTTTCTCCGTCTCTGATACTTTCCCTTCCATGTGAAAACGTTTTCTCCGGCCTTGTATATTTAGTTAATTAATTTGCCTCTTCTCTCAATGTAGATGTCTTCTTATTTTCTGGATTGTTTTCCATTTTCTGACTCCCCAACCTTTTGCATCTGCCTGACTTTGCGTCTCGGTTATATTTTTTGTCCCTATTTTTATTTTTTTCCCGCGCCCTTCTCCTTGATTATTATTTCGCGTCTTCGTCATGACATGTCTCCTTTCGTCCTCTCTGGTTTCTTCGTCTCTCTGGCATTTCTCCCTCAGTCTGTTCGTGTCCGTAGACACGAGTGCCTTCCGAAGTTTATTGGTTAAAATGAGTCCATATTTGTCAATTGCAAGTTCCAAGATGCAGTTTTTACGACAAGGAAAAATGCTGACTGTGCGAACCGCTGATAGCAACATAACGTTGCTACATAGCATGCCAGGCATAACAGTATCGTAGATATACACATACATTCATGTGTACGTTATAATATATAATGCATATGTATGTATGTACCTAGTTGGTATCACTAAAATCAAGCCTTCCCGGCACGTACTCATATGCATGTGCATCATATACGGACACATCACACGTAATTATCACGGCTTTAGCACCGAAATTTGTACCGAGGCGGGAGGAAGTCCGTCATATTGAATGGCATCAAACTCTCCGAAGAAAGAGGCTTTCGCTTTGACAAGAAAAAACATTTTAAAAAACGTGAAATAACGTCTTCAAAAATGCACACCAACCAACTTCATGGCATTTGTTGAGTAATAATCTCTCTCAATCGCTTCCCGCACATGAAGAGAGCAGCTCGAGAGGGTGACATTAAGAGGGAAAGACCGAACAAATAAATAAAATAAAATAATTTAAAAATAAATACAAGATCAAATAATATTAATATAAATACAAGATCAAACAATATTAATATAAATACAAGATCAAACAATATTAATATAAATACGAGAATTAATTAATAATTAATTTTTTTTTGTTGCATACAAATATGGAAATTCAACGTGCGATTAAAAAAGAGACATTAATAATCCAGAAAAATTAGGGAAAGCAATAGTAATTGAGACAGAATATAAAGATTAAAAAAGGGAGAGAAACGAAAAAATGAGACAAACATATTTAAAAAGATTTAAATTCTACATTTGAGGCAGCATTTAGCAGCATGAGCTTCGGGTTATAATTTCAATTAACATAATTAAAATGTTAGACTCAAAGAGTGAGAATTGTGGAAGCATCAAAGTGAAATCAAAAGATTGGACCTGGAGAGAAATTGTAACTCGAGAAAGAGACAGAGATAGAGAGAGAAAGAGAGAGAAAGAGAGAGAAAGAGAGAGAAAGAGAGAGAAAGAGAGCGAAAGAGAGAGAAAGAGAGAGAAAGAGAGAGAGACAGATTGAGTAAATGAGACAAGTTGGCAGGTCCAAATAATACCGTAAAGTACAAGAGAAGTCAATGACAGGAAGGATTGAGAAGGCGAGAAATTATTAATAGCCATCCACACTTACTATGCATATTATATGAAGAGAATTCAACATTACTATGTATGTACAATATATGTATGTACATATGTAATGTTACCACAAATGCATTGAGACACACTCTTTCACTATGAATCAGACACTTCATTATTTATTAATTAGCAGCGAAAGGAGGCCGAGAGATGAGCAGAAGTTGTGTACTTTTGCGGGACTTCTCTTTCTCTCCAGATTTACCCGTAATAAAAGCCTTCGGATGAAGCTTCCCCCCAGACAGCCCTTCCACGTGTATTAGCGAGTCATTAACATCTCGTTTTTCATCACTTTGACGCCGTTTGTACATCTCCGGGCATTTGTGCTGGAGAAACTCCACAAGCGATTTTTTCCGCTTCCTGTTATATCTAAAAAAAACTTTCCTATGTACGTACCTGTACAGAAAATGGTATAAGTAAACAATTAAAATTAAATGTGGAAGTAATTATTAGTGTATTTGTATACATAAAAAATAAAAGGAAGGCTTGGAATAAAATGTTTTAAATATTCCCATTAAGATCCTGGCGCTATTGTCGTCTTTTACATACTATCACAATTCTTCTTGAACATCTCCTCTTTCCTCTGTAGGAGTTTAGGATGTTGGCCACGGCATAAATCTTTCAAGGCCCATGAAATACTTACCTCTTCCACATCCTCGCCATCTCTCACTTTCCCCCCTCACGACAACTTCACACTTTGCCGGGGTGGCGAAAAACAAAATTTAAATGGAAATTACGGGAGGATAAGATAAGAGGGACGGAGGAGGACATAAATACTCCGGGAGGTCACTCATCCCATTAGGAGATCCCGGGGAATAGCATTTTCCCACTTTCCAGGCTCCATATTCTTCCTTGTCCTCCGGGATACTCTGGCGGGAATTTTCGAGGCTTCCCTGAGGATCCTTTCATTTTGGGATACTACTCTGTCTGCAAGAAAAAGGTGGGTGTGGGGTACATAGAGAAAGAAAGAAGAATTTTAGAAACAAAAGAAGAGAGAAAAATCATTGGAAAACAAGCAAGAGGGATAAATTAAGAAGAAAAAATAAAGGAAAGCAAGATACGAACAATGAGAAAGAAAAAGGAATAAAAATTAAAGAAAGCAAAAGCGAAAAAATGCGGAGAAAAGAAATGCAAAAATAAAAAAGAACAAGAAATTATTAAGGAAGAAATTGAAATTTGAAGTAAAAACATAAATTGGAGCAAGAGAAAAAAAGGGAAAAGCAAAAGGACGCAGAAGAAGGATTAAAAAAGTCGAAGCCAGAAAAAGCGAAAAAATTAAGGAGAAAAATAATAAATAAATGAAAGGAAAATAGAAAAAATGAAAACGAAAGCGAAATACAAATTAAAGAAAGCAAAAGAGAAAAAAATGCAGACAAAAGGCATGCAAAAATACATTAAAGAAAGCTAGAGAGAAAAAATGCAAAAAGAAATAAAAGAAAGAGAGAAAAAATGCAAAAATAAATAACAGAAAGCACGAGAGATAAAATGAAGGAAAAAGGAATGCAAAAAAAACAAGGGATAATTGAATAATTGATGAAAAAGAAGAAATAAAAAACTAAACTAAAGCAAGAGAGAAAAAGCAAGAAAAATAATTAAAAAATAAAAGTGAGCAGGAGAGATACAATTAAGAAGAAAAATAATAAAACATTAAAGGAAGCCAGATGGAAACAATGAAAAAGGAAACGTAATGAAAATTAAAGAAAGCAAAAGGGAAAAATGCAGAAGAAAGGAATGCGAAAGTAAATAATAGAACACTATGGCGAGGTAAAATGAAGAACAACGTATAAAAAATAAAATAAAGCAAGAACTAAAGAACGAAGGTCTGTAAAAATTAAAATAAAATAAAGCAAGAACTAAAGAACGAAGGTCTATAAAAATTAAAATTAAATAAAGCAAAAGATAAAGAACGAAGGACTATCAAAATTAAAATGAATAGACTATAGAAATAAAAAAGAATAAAAAGCATAGGACTAAAGCTAAAAAATAAAGCATTAATTATAAAAAAGGAACAAAACAATAAATAAAGACAGCCAGAGACAAAAAAAAGGAAAAACACAAACGGGAGAGCAAAAACGGAAAAAAACATTTACAGAGAAAGCAGAGAAAAATCTGATCGTGTACCATTACATCAGAATACGTAAAGGACCGGGAAGACTCAAAAGAGTTTCGAAAAAGAGGAAGGACAAATATATGCAGACAATCCCTCGGAAAAGAGAAAGTGTGGAAGAAAGCGAATGGAAAAAGGACTTTAAACAAGAGTCATTAATTAAAGAAAAGTCGGATAATTCTTCCTCCTCCCCGCCTTGTCCCCTCAATCTTCCCTCTTCCTCCTTCGCCCTCCCCTTAAGCATTTTAAAAGCTTGATAGACGAAATAGGACCAAAGTCCTCCTCATCCCCCTTAGACACACATAGGAATCTCCCTCGTAAAACAAAATAGGAGGCGAAACATAATAATTCTCCCGTCAAGTCCCTTTCACACTTATTGTACCGATTAATAGAATAGCTTTTGGCTCCAGCACAACACGAATTTACTTCCCGGCGGAGGGGAAAGAAAAAGTTAAAATACAAAAAATTCCCTCTCCACTTTTAACAAAGTCCAAAAAAACTCTCATTTCAAGAGCCAAGAATTTTTCCCTCACGACCATCCAATTTTTTTCCCTCTCTTTTGCTCTCAGAGAAAAAAAGCAGAGTACACGCTTGGATGAATTTTCTCCTGTTTTTTTTATTTCTTTCTCCATAAAAGAGGGAGTCTAAGAGATAAATCTCTCATCAAGATAAAACGTTAACATAAAATCAGCATAAATATCTAAATTAGACCCATTGGAATGGAGACAATCAGATGAACATCAAGGGTGTGCGATACACATATGCACGTATTTACAGGGGATCCCTTATACCGATGGACTTCCACGCCGCCTGCTTTTTCTACATTTCTATTCCGGCCGAAATACGCAAAGTTTGGCTATCCAGACCATTGTAAGTGCGTATTGGGCTTATATATGTGTATATTTAGCTATATACATACATATATATTCATTTAGGTACATCCTTGGAGGACACGAGTTACCCGGCAGCATCTCTCTCTCTGTCTCTCTTGCTTTCTCTCTCTCTCTCTCTCTCTAGTTCGCTCTCTCTATTCATTCCCACTTTCAATTAAATTAACGGCAGCCTCGTAAATTTGTCAGGAGTTTTCCCCTTCTCTTTCTCCAGCGAAAAAAAACGGATTTTATACCCTGCAGAATGAGCGGAGGTGGGAGGATGAGAAGGTAAAGAAGCAGAGGGAAAGAGAGAAAGAGCGAGAGAGAAATAGCGAAAGAGAGAGGGAGAGAGAGAAGAGAGAGAAGAGAGAGAGACTGAGAGAGACTTTCAACACCAATTTCAATGACAATTTTCAAATTAAATTACTTTTTTTCCTCTCTCCATACCATTCAATCCCATTGTCTCTGGGATCTTTCCCCCTAAATATGGATGTACGTGCTGAATAAGCCGGAAATTTGTGGGTAGCTATTTGTATATCCAATGAGGCCTTAAACGTCTATATGTATATACATATATGTACATATATGCGAATATCCTGAGAGCCAATGATTCCTATTTGGAAATGCCTCTGAAATAAGGAAATTTTTATCATTTCACTTTATGCCATCGAATTATTTTTAGGAGGAATATTTTCTGGTTTTTTTTTCATGTTATTTTTCTGGTAATTATTAACCTGGACGGTCGCTAGATCGTAATTGTACATTTATGGGAAGGTTTTTTTAGAGGATTATCCCTTTGATCCGGGATAAAAAATTATTTTTAGGAAGACATTAGAGAGGATTTGTGCCCTTTTGGTTCAGAAAGAAGCCTAAAATGGGCATTTAGTTAGTTTTATTAAATAAGCGTAAAGTCACACACGGTTTTAATGTAGCTCTGACAATTCGAATGCGATATCATTGCCGCAACAAAAGATGAACGGCGTTAAAATGCCAAGGACATCGGGAATTGCCATGGTATCTAAACTGAGAAAAAATGCAAGCGTTTCAAGCTACAACTGCAGCCACAGTTAACATCAAACGATAATCTTAATAAATGAAGATAACTTCCCCCAAAAAAATCCTGAATGGGCAAATCGGAGGAAATCATTGTCAACCGGACAATGTGCTTTCATCATTAATTACAACAAACTTTCTCCGGTCCCGGACGGGGTAACAACAAAAGAAAGTAGTCCTTCATCGATGGCAAAAAATCTCCATTTTTCTTTTGAAGGGACAAGGAGAGAGGAAATGAAACTGGGTGGGAAGGGAGAGGGAAGGATCTGAAGCTATCTAAACAGATAAGGACTGAATGACCTCCCAAAAAGAAAATCAATCAACATTATCCTCGGTTTTCAGAACGTTTACAAATCATTTTGGGTCCCGCTCTAGCCAGTCATTTAGACGGGGAGGATGCAAAGGAAAAGAGCCAAAGAGAAGGACGAATAAAAAGGGAGGAGATGTGGACATTTTGTGGAGAGAGAGAAAATAAGAGACGGAGAGGGATAGGTGAAAGAGACACAGATAGAAGGAGAGAGAAGGAGAGAGAAGGAGAGAGAGGGGGAGAGAAGGAGAGAGAAGGAGAGAGAAGGAGAGAGAAGGAGAGAGAAGGAGAGAGAAGGAGAGAGAAGGAGAGAGAAGGATAGAAATACAAGGTAAAAAGCGAGAGAATGATCACATACGAGAGAAAATTGACACAGACATGGGAGACAGAAAAGAGAGATATAAATGCAGTTATAGAAACAAGGGAGAGAGAAAGTGCAATAAAAATGAGAAAAAAAGAGACAAATGGAGAGAAAGTGCAAGACGAATGGGAGACACAGAGACAAATGGAGGGAGAGAAAGGGGAAAACGAGAAGAAATTAGAAAAAGGGGACGAAAATTCAAGAAAATAGAAAACGGAGGTAGAGAGAGAAAAAAACGACAACAAAAGATTAGAAAGAAATTTGTTTTAATTTCTCTAATTTCTCTATTTTAATTTAGAAATTTCTCTTAAGAGAAAGAATAGCAAGAACGGGGAATAAATGAGAGGGAGAAGGAGACAAAAAGGAGGTGCCGAAAGGGAAATAAATGAGAGCAAGTGATAGAGTGAAGGCAGAAAGACAGAGAGCGAGGGAGAGAGACAGCAAGGTGAGGAAAGATTGGGTCACGAGAGGACGAGGGAGAGGAAGGAAGAGAGAAAGAGAGAATGGGAAACAAAAGAGGAAAAGTGAGAGAAAAATTGCAGGCTAGGAACATATACGAAAAACTAGAAAAATACCGAAGTAAAAAGATGGATCTTCTAAAAGGAAGAGACAAATGGAGAGAAAATAGGGAGACGCAGGGAGAGATAAATGAAAAAAAACTGAAACCGGAATTCGTCTCCAGTTCATCCGGATTCAACTCTTGAACGGTGACAAATGAACAACCAAAGGACCAGAAAGGGGAGACAGATCGAGGGAGAAAGAGAGACAGAGAAGGACGCATTGTGTACTTTTACTTACAACGGAGGAGCGAAAAAAAATACACGCACCAAAAGAGTTTTTAGCATTAGAAGACGGTCGGAAAGGGTATTTTTTAAGGGGAACTACACACAGGATGCATAATCATGGGAGATGTTTCTATGGACTTTGAGGGTGAATGTGTGTGAGTGAAGCGAGAGGAGAAGTGCGAGACGGAGGGGGAATTGTGAGAGAGAGAGACAGAGAGAGATACAGAGAGAATGAGAGAGAGAGAGAGAGTAATAAAGTCATTGCTTTTTATCCTTCACGGACTCAATACCGGATGTTATCATTGTTGAATACTTTCCTTTTTACTTCTCCCTTTAGTACTTCCGTGAAGTCTAGCACGTGCTTCACTCCCTTTTCCCAGCCCGGCCGCCGCCCTCCCTCAAAGATTCCTCTTACGTCCCCTCCGCCGGCCCGGCCGCCAATGTTTACTTAGGGAAAACACACAGAGGAGCACACGAGCATGCAGGAGCCCCTTTCTACTCTCAATTTTCTCTCTCTACAGCTCTATAAGTCGTCTCGCTTCCTGGGCAAGATGTCATTACGAATTTCTCTCTTTTCTCCTCCATTTTATTCCAGATCACGTCTTTCTTCCTTTTTTTCTCTCTCCGTCAACCTTCTCTCGTTTTCAACAGTTTTTTCAGTATTTCTCTCTTTTTCAACACTTTTTTGAGTATTTCTCTCATTACTCCTATATTTATCTTTTATATCAAATGTCTTTCTCTGCCACACTTCCTATATCTATCTCTCGTTTCTCACTCTTTTTTCTTATTTTCTCACTGTTTTAGTATTTCTCTCATGTTCCTTTTCTTTCAGTGTTTCGCTCATTCATCAGTTTTCTCGGAAGTGTTTTCACTCTACTTCAGTATTTACTTTTCCTTTATTTCATCTGTACTTTGTTTCTTTTCTCTCTTCTTCAGTATTTCTCGATTTTCTTTTCTTTTCTTTCGTTTTCAGTATTTCTCGTTTTTTATTTCTTTTTTCCCTTCGGTATTTCTCTTTTTTTCTCTCTTCAGTGTTTCTCGTTTTTCTTTTTTTTTCTCTTCAGCATTCTCTTTTTTCTTTTCTTTTCTCTCTTCAATATTTCCCTTTTTTCTCTTCAATATTTCCCTTTTTTCTCTTCAATATTTCTCTTTTTTTTCTCTCTTCAGTGTTTCTCGTTTTTCTTTTTTTCTCTCTTCAGCATTTCTCTTTTTTCTTTCCTTTTCTCTCGTCTTCAGCATTTCTCTTTTTTCTTTTCTTTTTTCTCTTCTTCCGTATTTCTCTTATTTTCTCTCTAATTCATTTTTTCTCTCTTGTTCAGTATGTCTCTTATTTTCCCTCTAATTTATTTTTTCTCTCTTCTGCAGTATTTCTTTTTTTCGCGTATTTTCTCTCTTGTTCACTATTTATATTTTCTCTCTTTTCTCTTCTGTATCTTCCTGCTTTTGTCTTTCTCGTATCTGGATTTTTGTCTGCCTCCCAATTTTGCTTTAAGTCTCAGTCTCTCGTTTGATGCCTAACTTTTATTTCGTCTTTTCCTCCCTATCTATCTTTCTTTCTCTTTTGTCCTGCTTTCTCCATTTATTTCTGGTTCTTCCACTTTGTTTTCGTGCCTCCATTCTCGTTTTCTTTTTGCATCTCCTTCCTCCTACTTTTTGTCGCTCCTTTCGCCTTTTTCTCTCCTTTCTTTTTCCTTTTGTGTCTCTGTTCAATCTCTTTCTTTTTCTCCCCTTTCTCTTTCGTTTTGTGTCTCTTCTCTGGTCATTCTCTTTCTACTCGTGCTTCTCTTCTCACTTTCTGTCTGTACCCGTTTAGTCTCGGTTTCCTTTTGTTCCCGCATTCCTATCGGTTTTCGGCCTACTTCCCTGCCGTTTTCTATGGATTATCAATTTAAATTAAACCAAGTAAACTAACCAGTCAATTCACAAGCCTCAAGCATTCTCTCCGTAAATTAATTTAAGTAAAACTACATATACGGTAATTTCCAAACTGGCATGCAAGCCCAACATAATTTCTCCAGAATAACCTAAAACTGGTCTTGAATTCAGTCTCATCATTTGAAATATCCAGAAAAAAAATTGTGAATCACACACATGTGTTGGTGGGGCCTAAACAAGGAGGAAGAAAAGGATAAAGAAATAGTCCGAGGCACAAAAAGTCCCATCACTTCCAATGAGATTATCCAATATAAAAAATCTCACCAAAAAAACAATTGGTACACGAACCCCCGCTATAAATTACAAGTACTTCAATTCACATGTCAAGTGCCTGGGTATTTAATCGGCCGTGTAATGTCAAAGGAACATCGTCATAAATGTGTCAAAAAATACATGAATTAATCCAATTCACGGGAAAACATGTGGTGATAAGCACCATGCTCATGTCAGTCTCTTCTAATTGGATTAACTCCAGAAGAATCGCCTAGACATTATTTTAAGAGGCAGTAAAAATTATCATTAACATCATACAACTAGACATCGTGTGTAAACGCACATATGTACCTTCCATGTAAAAGGATGCATGAAGCCAGGTGGGTAAAGCCAGTGACTTTTTCCTTGTTCTTAGAAAGACTTCAAAAAACATTCCCAAGCTGGGTAAAAATTTACATGGAAAGCCATAAAAATTGTTTTCACCACGCATAAGAAATATCTTTATTTAAAACATTTTTTTTCAAATGTTAGTGTCATTCGATTATCATAAATTAATTCCTATCCGAAGTACCAATTTATTCCAGTAGCACATTGGGAAAAAAATTACATTTCCCCTCCAATTTCCTCCCATTCAACGTTAAAATGTGGATGACATGTATTGTTTTTTCCCTCTATTTTGTGTCCGTTAAATCTCCCCAGAAAATCTGAAGGCTGTCAGTGTGCAAAACAAGACAAGGCGACTCTCACTCTCAGTGAGAAAATTGAAATACGCGGGAGCTATGCATTAATTAAATTCAAAGTTTAAATTAAATTATGTAAAAACTAATTTTTTATTCTTTTATTTTTTTTATTTTATTATTATTATTATTATTTATTATTATTATTATTCTTTTA